>ML796311.1:40619-60031 GCA_009831015.1 Picea engelmannii | reverse complement strand
AACAGATTCCCAGAACGAAATTCAAGTCCAAGTAGATACATAACTCAAGTTAAATTAGCCAGGTTTTTAAATATTGTTGTAATTGTTCTTAATAAGCTTAGAAACTCTACTTGATCATGATTTTAAGAGTAATGCTTAGGAATATGAGGAATTTGTCTCTTCATATTTTAGAAATTATGCTTAATACTACTTTGATGTACTCAATGGTTGGTTTTAGCTCTGCTACAACCTTCTTTTAATACAAATCCATTACTCGTTTTTGTTAAAAAAAAAAACACTAGGGTTAACCACCGTTTTATAGTATCTTAATTTTCTTTTATCCTCTAATTCTTTATCACACCAATGGGGGAAAGGATCACTTCTAATATATATATATATATATATATACACACACTAAATTCTATTGCGCATTTCTTTGCACCTAGAATAATTTCTCACATTAATATAAAGATTTGTGTTATTATCATGCGAGAAATATAGTGATTGCCCCTACCTGATAGTCCATCCAAGGAAATTTCTCCACTAGAGAGTAGAGTGGCCATGCAAAAATGTGTAACACCCATGTTTTCCCCAGTTTGTAAATATAATTATTATCATGACCAAAACTATATACAAGCCTGTTATATGATTATTGAAAGACAATGGACCTTTGATAAATTATGTATGTAAATATTTGGTTATTAATGCAATAGGGAAATGTTGAAATACTACTAAAGGGATGGCCTTCCCAAGTTACGATGTCATGAGAGGAATGGTGCAAGAGGGAAGCTATTACTAGTTGAAATGACCCTTCCAGTTCGTACCCTCTCAATTTAAAGTAATGCAGACCTTGAGCTATCCTCAGTCCCAGAGATTTGATCACCAGTCATGCTGGTAGTTGGGAAATATCCTTCGAGAATCAATGAAGGATGGGTAGAAGTACCCATCGAGAAGATTTTGACATGACACATGAGGTATCGGGGAAGAATACACAAAATTAAAGGGACAAAAGATAGTAAGAGAGGGAAACAGAGACAAACATACACACAATTGGGGAAAACCTGAGCACTCAAGTGGAGAGAAGGATAACTCTTTGATCCGAGGAAAAGGGAAACAAAAGTGCATAAGTACTATATGCTCCCTAAAAAACTTGTTGAAAAACCAGTTATCCTCTCGTGGCATCATATCCTAGGTCGGGGGTGGCTGGTTGTAGCATTACTTAGTGCAGTCTTGCCTACAATTGGGTGGAGAGCGACACAACCTTCAATAGTTGTCAACATCTTCTAAATTTTAGATAAGTAACTTAGTTATCTCCGTGTATTATTTGGAAAATATATATAGTTGAATGGTCAATATGGAAATTATTGATATGCATACCTGACTTGTGAGCTTGATTGTGTATTTCTGGAGATGACGTTGTGCTTGAATGGAATATATCTCTGCATGGAAATTCTTGTGTCTTTGTCTTTAGTAAAATAGTTGCGAGTATTGGTATGTGATAATCTTGTGTAATGTGTAAATATGGAAGGGTACATAGTCATTTGGGTATGAAATGACCTAGATGCATGTTATGTTTAAGTTAAGAAATGAACCTGTGTCTCTTCTTATTGTATATGCTATGGCGACCTTTTGTATTTACGCAAATGTATGAACCTGTGTAGCACAATGTTGGGATCCCAACAACAAAGGAACCTTACAGGATAAGATGAATTAGAGGCACCATGGATAGAAAATGGAATACCTTGGACCCAGGTGAGAGCTCTCGAAAGAACTCAGAAGTATTGAAAAATACTAGAGAAAACCCTCGTGAAATTTGACTAAGTCCTGGGTCGGGCTGTTAAGCCTGAGAAAACCCTTATTTTTCCTCGGAGGAATTGTGACCGTCGATTCAGTATAACGGTTAGATATGGACCCTTTATCAGTGTAAGGGGCATGATTAAATCTCAATTGTCAATCTATCAAGATAATAGATCCTAACCCTCCATCATAGAGTGTCACTCAGGGTAAAACACAAAGGCAATCTCTAATGGGGAGACTCTAAGGTGAGATATGGACCCTTGATCGGAGCAAGGACAAATTTGATTTGAGC
This sequence comes from Picea engelmannii, assembly GCA_009831015.1. NCBI lineage: Eukaryota > Viridiplantae > Streptophyta > Pinopsida > Pinales > Pinaceae > Picea > Picea engelmannii. The sequence continues at coordinate 57,963 of ML796311.1, read as the reverse complement.
CGTCGATTTGTGGTAAAGGCCCAATAGTCTCTTTGGTGAGTGATAAATCCTTGTTGCACCTCAAACAGATCGTAGTCATTGTTCTGGTGCAATGCCAAGATTTGATTGTTGATCGACGAAGAGGGGAGACTTGGGCTAGACCAGATCTCGGTCATCGATCTAGCGAGATAAAATGATCCTAGTTGTTCTTTGGAGGACGTCGTTCAGAGTCAATTATGGAACCGAAGGAGATGCATTCTGAAGGAGGGACTCCAAGTGATGATCAGGACCATAGATTGACGAAAGGAAGATCAAATCCTAGCCATTAGTTTGAGCTATATGCTTGTGAATTGAGGAGGACCGTATGCTCGACAACAAAGGGTCAATGGAAATAGGTCCATGTGGAATATGGTAATTGGTCCACGTGTCACATGGGAATTATGACACATGTCAAGAAGAATCAAGTGTTTAGGAAAGACCTTGTATTGGTTTATGAGTGCCATGTATCACGCCAGGTGGCAGGGCGACAAGTTAGGACATGTGACAACCAACATGTACAAAGGTGGACACAAGTTAATTTGCAATCATTAGATATGCCATGTACAATCCTTATTGGTTTCGTACTTGAGAAAAAGTGTCTTAATCCTTTTCGTTAGATCCCCGATGAAGATATATTGACCATTCATCATAGGGTGCTATTCAGAGTGAGTTACAAAGATATACTCTGATAGATCTCCGAGAGGATATCTAGACCATTGATCTATCGTGAATGGAGGAAATCTGAGAGGAGATTTAGACCATTGATCTGTCATGGATGGAGGAACTTCGAAAGGAGATCTAGATCGTTGATCTACCATGATTGGAGGAACTCTGAAAGGAGATCTAGACCGTTGATCTCCTACCAAAATTATTAAGAGAGTGACATCGATGGTGCCACCTATCAAGAAAGGATTGTGCCACGTGCCATGATGACTTGGCACCTATAGGCAAGAATCCATAGGAATATGAATGATACGTGTCAGGTGGATATGGTGCTACATGTCCAATGACGATTGTGTCATGTGTCAAGGTGACTCAAGGTTCTTGAGATAGAACCCTGTGCTGAGTTATGTATGCCATGTGTCACCCCAGGTGGCAGGCAGTGGCAGGGCCACGTGTCAGGATAGCTGGGAAACTAGCGTGTCCTTAAGGGCGACGCATGTCACCACTGGAATGGTTGATGAGACAAGAGTGGTTCCCGAAGGACCCAAAAACCTTTGTAGCATAGACTATGAGCTAGACAATTAGATCTGGACATGTTTATATCTCAGCCATTCGTCGGATTTTGAAGGGTTGGCAAGGTTTTTTGTTGGCCAAGAATGTCGACAATGTGAATATGAGAGTCATTGATTTGTCATTAGGTGAGAGTGATTTCCGCCATTGATTACTTTGAGACTCTTTCATGAGAAGAGGAAGAAAAATAACGTCATGATGACATGCAGGTGCTAGCATGGAAACCAACATGTCCAAGTGGTGACATGTGTCACTATGTGATTGGCCATCAAGACAAAATTGGACCTAGTTGATCAAAAGGACCTAAGAGGTACTTCCTTATATCCTGATTGTTGGATCTACAGGTTGAGAAATATCAACCATGAATTGATGAAAATCCGACGAAAGAATCACTGGTGATGATGAAGGCTGGAGAGAAACGAAAGTCATTGATCAATGAACGCGCGGGATTAAATATTATCCTTGGATCATGGTGGGTCCCATCCCCATACTGTAAGGAATGTCAAATACTGGGACATTAACCTCTATACCATTTAGTATCATCGACACAATTAGAGTCATTGGATGCTCGGCCCGAAGAATGTTGGATCTAGGATGGGTCTGATTAATGGATCGTCGTCAGAGATTTTGGTTGGGGTCTTTACAACCCATGGGAATGAAATTCCCGATGATGATGACAAGAGGTTTTGTAGGGTCATAACCGTGGGTCAGTGAGCCATCTGGAAAGCACCATGTCAGAGCCATTGCTGTGCCACGTCGGATACATGGGCTAGGAATCTACATGGTAGTGAGGTGGCACTTAGGCAATGAGGGACATGAACTTTGGAAGGCCATAACGTTTGACTCCGAGGTCATATTTGGTCATACTTACAGTCATTGGAAATATTTTGATGAATTGGAGACGTTGGTTCCCTCGAGAGTATACCTTAGGAATTTTGAGAAGAAGCAAAGTTTTTAACACCCCATCCCTTAAAATGTACTTAGGGGTTCTGGTGTGTTACAAAGTGGTATCAGAGAAGGCAACGAAACTTGACCTGCCTGGGCTCATTAATGATTCAGATAAACTTTCTTAGTAAAACTTTAAAGGGGAGGGCACCCTATCCTACCCTATTCATAAGAGTCTATTAAAACCTTACCGTTGAATAGAGTATGGTGAATTTCTATTGTTTTTACATGTTTTATACATGAACTGAATGATGTTTTTATATGCTAAATAATAAAGTTGATTTCATCTTATAGAACTTTATTTTATACGTTGTCCATGATTTAATGGACGAGTAACTAATAGAATATGTTGATCATCAACACTTAATTAGTTAGTTTATTTTCAGGAAAGGTTATAAGAGAAAAGGACGGTGACATATCATGATATGGGAGAATGCTCGCACAACAGAGAAGAAGAGTATGATGAAAGGAGAGAGGTAGAAACCCATTCAAATCTATCTGAGACTGTGATAAGTCTCATGGCAGAGCTACAAATCTTTAAGGATGATAATGAGAGGCTTATGAAAGAGCAAGATTTTTTTTTTGAAATAAATGCAATTTTGCTGCAAATCCTGTTAGATATATAGAGGCAGCTGCAACATGGGCTAGTGACCAATAATGTGGACAAACATCAGCCCTAGAAAATCTAGATTCCACCTGAGTTACAATGGCATGGTATTAAATGTAGTAATGCAAGAAGAATAACTCTCAATAATTCCCAACATGGAGCCAAGAGGCATGCCAAATTAAAAGACACATCTGAAGAATCCTCTAGTGAAGGAGCATAAAGCTCCAAGGTGCTGTCCAGTAGTGAAACTAGTTCACATGCCCAGAGGATAAGAAAGAGGAGAAAGCACTCCAAGGGTGGTGACCTTGAAGAATTTAAGAAAGCAAAGCCACCCAATTTTGACAAGGAAATAAAAAAGGAGGAAGAAGCATAAGCTTGGATACTTGGTTTGAAGAAGTACTTCATAGTTCATGACTAGTCTGAAAACTTGAAGGCCTAAATAACTATATTTAACTTGAATGGAAATGCCTCTATCTGGTGGGAGGACCTTAGAAATGTAAAGTGAATCCATGAGGAGTTGTCTTGGGGTAAATTTGAGAAATACTTCAAGACATAGTACTTTTCTGAAAGGTACCATGATGCAAAGACTAAGGAGTTCTATGAAAACAAACTAGGACAACTCACCATATGTAAACTTCCAATCCACTGTTTTCTTCTATTTCCCTACTACTGTAACAATTCTTATAGTATTTTTTAGTGTTGGGATTTCTACAAACACTTATGTTGTATTTGACTTATGACTGTCAAAACCTTATTATGTTGTTGTAGGATTTCTTTATGGGTTTGTGAGGTATATCAATTGTTTTCACAAGGTTTGAATATATCAAAATAACATGTAATATTACAATAACAATATGCCAAATAAACATAGGAACTCACAACAAAGCTAGCTTATGTATTCCAATAAACATAACAAAAGTATTCCTTTATGTTTCAATATACAAATAAGTCATTAAACCAGAGATAACTCACGATTTTAGCTTGATACGATTCCAAGAGTGAATTTCCTTCTTGTTGTATGAATATTGTTGCTGAGAAGTCAACCCAATGACTTTGTTGTTGTATATAAAGTCTCCCCACTCAATAAAATTGTCCTCTACTACCAGAATTCGATAGGTACAAAGATATCAGTCCCAACACATGGATTTGGTCACTCTCGTAGAGATATGTAGTCTGTATACAAGGGTGCTTTGATATACTATTTCATTCAACCCCAGAGGATAAAAACTCAGCTCTAAAACACTGTAATGTTCCCAGTTTATGAAGGGACTCATTCACCCAAATTGTATAACTTCCCAACGCCTCAAACAACCAGAAAATAAGTGGGAAATCGCTCCACAAAGAGGATAATGTTGCCCAAGAGAAACAAACTCAGTTCCCACATAAAATTCACCCTTCTACTCACACATAATGTGCCCAGCTCATAGTGCATGGATGTGTTGAGGAACCCACGATTTTACCAAAGGACACTTGGCCTTCCTCAAGCTATTCGAACCCTTTTACTTCCTAACTCAGCCACAAATAACAAACCCCTCCTTAACAATAAAAAAATTGTTTTAAAGATGAAGAACTGTGCCGCCAAAGAGAAATAATCATCTATACTGAAGCACAATGTCGAAACCTAAATGATTTTTATCCCCAAAAAACTAGCTAGAGTGTATCGTTGTAACACCGAAACTAGTAGATGAACAAGGGTTTCCATAAACCCTAGACTCTCTTCTCAAGAGCTCTCCAAAATTCTATTTATCAAATGAGAAAATGCAAGAATGAGGAGAGGCTCCTCATTTTCCCCTTTTAATATCCACTTGAGTCTTTTCCCGTTCACTTACTTAATTTATTTTATTTAAGTCTCTTTATTGGCTCTTTCACTTTATAATTTAAAAGTGAATTTTCATTAGCCTAGGACCCATGTCCCCCTTTTCCCCCATTTAACTTTATAAAGCCTTTCCTAGGCACGTTATGTTCCCTTGGTCATTTTCCACCTTATCCCATGCGAACTTATTAGGCTAGCGAAATTTCTCCCTTATGACTCCTAAGTGGTTGGGGACATTATAGTCCTCTCCGCCCAAGATTGTTTGTCCACAAGCAATTTCAATTCAGGATGTTGGAGCACCTATTCTCCTTCCCAAGTGGTGTCTTCGATAGGCAGATCCTTCCATTTAACCAAGTACTCTTTGATGGTTCTGTTCCTCAACTTCCACTCCTTGACCTCCAAAATCCCGTCTGGAACCAGAATCAATTACCCTTCTTCATCCAGGGGTCGTAACTTGGTAGAAGTGGTGATATGTTGTCCCAATGATTTCTTGAGACATGAGACATGGAATATATTGTGTAATTTACACCCCCCTAGAAGCTCTAGCTCCTATTCCACCTCTTCTATACGCCTCGTAATCATGTAGGGTCCATAAAATCTAGGCTTCAATTTTTCTACCCTCTCATTTTGAGCGATGATTGCCTATAAGGTTGAAGGTGTAGGTATACTGAGTCCCCTACTTCAAAGCTACGCTCTACCTTGTGCTTGTCTACATAGATCTTATATTGATTATGAGTTGTTTGCAAATTATTCCTCAAGGTCTATATAATATTTTGGCTCTCCTAAATCCAATCCTTAGCCTTAGGTGCCCGACTGTCCCAAAATATCCGATCCAAAAATGTAGGTGCATCATATCCATGCAGTGCTCGGAAGGGTGTCATCCCAATCGACATATGATAAGTGGTGTTGTAGCAGTGCTCCCTTAAGTGTATCCATTTTATCCATGCTTTCTGTTGGCCTAACACATAATTCCTCAGATAACCTTCCAATCACTTATTCACTATCTCAGTCTGACCATCAGTTTGAGGGTGATAACTTGTGCTCGGGGTCAACTTCCTTCCTACCATCCTGAATAACTCCTTCCAAAATCCTCCCATGAACCTGCTATCCTTGCCACTGAAAATAGTCTTTGGCAATCCATGTAATCAAACTACCTCTCTAAAGAATAATTCCACTACCTATGTTGTTGAATACCTGGAGGGTATGGTAAAGAAGTGTGCAAACTTCGTGAGCCTGTGATCTGTATCTTGGGGGATGAGATCTGGATGGCTTGAATGCGGAGAGAGGAGGAGCTTGGACATGCCAATATTGTATGAAAATAAGCATGGACAAAAAATATGTAAATGAAGTACTCGGGAGTTGAGGCTCAAAGAGGAGCCTCACCTCTAAAACTAATTTCTAGTGAATCACTCAGAGCTAATTAATCTCACAATGAATAATAGAAAATATGAGAGAAGCCAAAATGAGTGACTTGATATTATGAGAAGGCTTGCTATGCCTTTATATAGCATTACAAAATGGTCCATTGGACAAAGTAAACAATATCTCATTAAATGAGTCTCTATTATTAGTATAATAGATCTAACTACCCAACTAACTAAGTAGTGGAAAATAAAACCCAATACAATAATGTAAAAAGCTCATTAAATAAGTCTCTATTATTATAATAATAGTTCTAACTACCTAACTAACTAAGAAGTGGAAAATAAAACCCAATACAATAATGGAGAGGTGGGACTCCCTTTGACCCATATGGGAAACCTATTATCCCAATTAATTAATGAGGAGGTGGGCATCTACATGGTCGATCTATTAGCTTTATAACTTTATGACTTTTTGCATCCGAATTTAGACCATATACCCCCTAAAATTCGGATCATTCCTCCCCCCTTAGAAAATGATGGTCCCCATAATTTCACCTATGCTACAAAAAGACCCATGAGTACAATTTTATAATTCCAAATGAAGGGAAGGGTTTTGTGTGGTTGACCCATAGTCATTTACATTAATAAAAAATGGAAAAATCATGACTTCGAAGGCTTTGAATCTCCTACAAATTTATTCATAACTTCTGCTACATGTGATGAAATCCAATTCTGTTGAAGACCCATTTGATATACTGAAGATACATTTCCATAAGTATATGGAACTTGTTTTTAGATGGCCCATGGAGTGGGAAAAATCTCGTTGAAGTGCCAGTGACACGGAACCATCTTGGAAGAAATACATGCATATTTTCAGTCAGTAATATCTCTCAAACGAGGAAATGAAATGAAATTCCACAAAATACCCATTTAATATCTTGAAGAGATATTTCCATCTATATGTCGAAATCCTTATGTAGTTTCCTGAGCATGGAGAAAAAGACCGTTGAATATGGTGGTACGCACGACCTCCTTGGGTCAAATAGATGTTGAGATTCAATCGATGATATCTCTCGAACGAGGAAGCCAAATGAGATTCCGTGAAATACTCATTTGAGATATTGAAGAGATATTTCCATCCATATGTGGAAATCCTTCTGTAGTTTTCTAAACAAGGAGAAAAATACCTTTGATTATGGTGGTATGCGTGGCTTCCTTGGGTCAAATACATGCTGAGATTCAATCAATGATATCTCTCAAACCAAGAAGCTAAATGAGATTCCGCGAAATGCCCATTTGATATGTTGAAGAGATATTTCCAATGAGCTATGGTAGAGCCTCGAAAATGATGTGTAGAGGTCACAAAACCTATTTTAATTTGGATGAGTGTAGAGGGCCACAAAGGATGCCAAGGGTTTGTAGAGCAACATGGGATGTTGTAGAGGTTGTGGAACCTTTGTGGGTAGCATGGATGCCCTGAAAATTTGTTGAAAATTTTGTAGACCAATGGATGTAGTGAATCCATGCATTGATGTAGTGAATCCATGTATGGATGTAGTGAATCCATGTATGGTTCTCCTTGTATTGGTGAACACAGATTTGAGGGTAAAAAAAAAAACCCTTTAGTGCTTGTGGACCAATTGTGATGCTTACAATGTATGACCCGACAAATGGATTTCGATAGTACCAAAAGGAGGTTGGTGATTGCTGCAAATGTTTGAACCCGCAACATGCTTCAAACCCTTGTTCCGATGGAGAGCGTACCTGCTCTGATACCACTGATCCAGATTTCAGGGGTTGAGATATGGATGGCTTGAATGTCGAGAGATGAGGAGCTTGGAAATGTAAATCTTGCATGAAAATAAGCATGGACAAAAAACTTGTAAATGAAGTACTCGGGATGTGAGGCTTAAAGAGGAGCCTCACCTCTAAAAATAATTGCTAGTAAATCACTCAGAGATAATTAATCTCACAATGAACAATAGAAAATATGAGAGAAGCCAAAATGAGTAACTTGATATTATGAGAAGGCTTGCTAGGCCTTTATATAGCATTACAAAATGGTCCATTGGACAAAGTAAAAAATAGCTCATTAAATGAGTCTCTATTATTAGTATAATAGATCTAACTACCCAGCTAACTAAGTAATGGAAAATAAAACCCAATACAATAATGTAAAAAACTCATTAAATGAGTTTCTATTATAATAATAATAGATCTAACTACCCAACTAACTAAGTAGTGGAAAATAAAACCCAATACAATAATGGAGAGATGGGACTCTCTTTGACCCATATGGGTGACCTGTTAGCCCAATTAATTAATGAGGAGGTGGGAATCTACATGTTCAATATATTAGCTTGATAGCTTTATGAATTTTTTCATTCGAATTTAGACCATATACCCCCTAAAATTTGGATCATCCTGTCAACCACCACATAAATGCAGTCCTTCCCATGCACTTGGGGTAACCTAATTATGAAATCCATAGAGATGCTTTCCCATTTTTGTTCGGGAATGGGAAGTGAATGAAGTAGTCCCGCAGGATGAGTGTGCTATGCCTTATTCTGTTGGAAGACATTGAATTCCCTTACGAACCTCAACACATCAATTTTAAGGCCCTTCCATGTAAATATTTCCCTTATCTTCTTGTAGGTTTTCAAGTACCCGAGGTTTCCTACCAATGGAGAACTGTGTGTTTCCTGTATAATTTTGTCCTTAAGATGGGACTCCTATACAAGATAGATCATGTCTTTATAAGAAATGATGTCATCGATAAATTTGTAGCAATCATCCTGTGTTTGACCATCGAGGATCTCATAAGAAAACTGGTTCTTGGAATACTCTACCAACAATAGAGATTTCGAGTCTGCTGAAACCTCTATGAATGAGAGAGTGGGTGGTATTCTAGAAAGGGCATAAAGCACCACATTGTTCTTTCCCTTCACATACTCGATCTCAAAATAATAACCTTGAATCTTACTGATCCACTTCTGCTCCACGAGGAATCTTAGACTATTGTGATCCGTCTTCACGTTAAATCGGTTCCCCGCCAAGTATTGTCTAAACTTGGCCAATGCATGCATGATGGCCAACACATCCTTGTTGTATATTGAATAATGCCGCTCATACTACTTGAGTTTGTGGCTCTCAAAATAAATGGGATGATTATTCTGTATCAACACTGCTCCTATCCCAATCCCTGAAGCATCACACTCAAGCACAAATGGCTAAGTGAAATCTAGTAAAGCTAATACATGACATGAACTCATCACATGTTTCATCTTCTTGAATGTCACCTGTGCTTCATTGTTTTAGCTGAAGGCTCCCTTTTTAGTGATATTGATAAGAGGTGGTGTTAATTGCGAGAACCCCTTAACAAATTTCCTGTAATAAGTTCAAAGGCCAAGAAATCTCTTTAGTTCTGTCACATTTTTGGGAGTAGGCCACTCGATAATTTCCCGGATCTTTTCTTGATGTACCTGGACCCTGTTTTCCCCGATCACATGCCCCAAATATAACATCTCATTCATGCAAAAATCGCACTTAGACTCCTTTTCAAAGAGTTGTTGTTCCTCCAATATTGTCAACACCTCATCCAAATGCTTGAGATGATCTTCCCAAGATCTGTTATATATGAGAATGTCATCAAAGAAGAATAATAAGAATTTCTGCATATGCTTATTAAACACATGGTTCATGCAAGACTGGAATGTAGCAGGCACATTGGTTATCCCAAATGGCATAAATAGATACTCACAATTCCCATAATGGCATCATAAAGTGGTCTTCAGGATGTCCTGTTCCCAAACCTTAATATGGTGATACCCTGTACAGAGATAGATTTTGGAAAAATATTTTGCTCCCCTCAACTCATCCATTAACTCATCGATCCTTAGGATCGTGTACCTGTTCTTTATAGTTTTCTTGTTGAGTGCTTGGTAATCAATACACATCCATAAAGTACCATACTTTTTCTTGACCGACACTACTAAAGAGACAAAAGGAATATAACTGGGTCTAATGTGAGGCATCTTCAATAACTCCCTGATGGTTTTCTCAATCTCATCTTTGTAAGTTTTGGGATGCCGGTAGGGGTTAGTTATGACTTCTTTGACCCCTTCTTCTAATTCTATGACATGATCAAATACCCTATCTGGTGGTACACCTAGAGGAATGCCATAAAAAAACTTTTGGTGTTTGCAAAGTAATACTTGAAGTTCGTTGGGATGTTGTTGCGAACAATCTGGTGGCTCCATGTTAGAAATGTAGCACTCAACTACCCACTCTATATCCCCATGCCACATCATTGCCTCCATGCTGTGAGATGACACTATATTGGGAGGATACTGGTGCATGGCCTACAAGACTACCTTTTTACCACTTGGTCCTATGAATTCCATCTCCATCATCCTCTGATCAGTAGTATATTTCTCAATGGAATAAATCCACTGAACTCCGAGTACCACAATGGTATATCACACATCCACCACAAAGAAATCATATGTCGAGGTATAATTCCCCATGGTTATCTTCAACTTGGGGATCCATCTAGTGCACTCCATATGTTAGCCACTGAGTATGATAACTGTGAATCCCTCAATTTCCTCCGTTAGAATCTCTTGCCTATCCACAGAGGCTACATCTATAAATTTGTGGGATGCCCCACTATCAGTTAACACTGTAACCTTCTTCCCATGCATGACTCCTCAGAGTCTGAAAGTGTGGTACCTAGCAAGTCTCAACATGGATTCCATAACATGACCCTTAGCCCCAACCTATGATGTCTCCTCACTTGATGTCTGGTGTCTATGTTCTTGTACATGTTTCTCCTCCTCATCATCACTATCACTGTCTGAATATACCTCAATATAATGAGCCTTTCTGGTCTTGTCTTTCCCGACACACTTGTGCCCTTGTACCAACGAATCCTAGGAACTAAAGAACAATTTATTCCTCCTCAGCTCCTTTCTTGTTTCTTCATCTAGCTTGGGCTTCCCAACCAAATCCCTCTTAAATGGTTTGGTTTCCTTTCTCTTTTGTAGGAAGGTGGGTTTAAGAGGAAACACGCTCTTAGGAACAACATCCTGCATCTCCCTAGTATGGATGACTGCATCTTGCAAAGTGGTGGGTTTATAGGCCTTTACCCATCTACGTAATGTCTTTGTTAGCCCCTCAATGAACAACATCACCAAGCATTCCTCATATATGCCAGTAACCATCACTGCAAGCCTTTGAAATTCTGAGATGTATGACTCTGGGCTACCTGTCTTCTTGAGCCATGCTAGATCTCTAAAGTGAAGCTCTGGGTCTTTCTTATCAAAGTGCTCAATGAGCCTCTATGTGAATTCAAGATAAGATGTTATGCCTGCATGACCCAGTGTCACTATCCCATGGTACCACCACTGATGGGCCTCGCCATTTAAATGTAAAGTAGCCAATTTAATGGCCTATGTCTCTGTCATTTGATGTAGTTGGAAGTATGTGTCCATCTTCTACACCCAACTCCTTGCTGAAAATTTTGAGGACCCGTCAAAGTTTGGAATGGTCTCTTTCCCAAGTGTCTTCTAAAGCTCTTTTTGGGGTGTCCTTTTGGCTCCTATGTGTCATTTCTTCTGTTTAAGGTGGAAAAAGTCAGTGAAATACATAGCTGACTGAAATTTATCCCCCATTCTTCTATACTCCTCCAAATATGCCCCAGCTCGACCTCCATCTCTGACCCTGTCGCATCCCCACTTAAAAATTGTGGCATTGTAGGCCTGGAATATTTGGTGTAAATATGAGGGTGACTTTGCATAGTGGTTCAGGAGTGACTCCCTTCTCCATTGTTAGAGGCTCTTTCCCCATTATTCTTTTGTTTAGTTGGACCCCCCAAAGAATTACTTGCAACATGCCCCATAAGGTCCATCATCATCTTTTGACCCTTGGCAAAATCATTTAGAATATGGAACAAGATGTTAATCCTAGCATCATATTCATCCCCCATGGATCCCTTCCCTTTATCTGACTTTGAATGTAGCTCTTCTTCCACTTCCTCTTCACTCAACACTACTTCCTCTTCCTGTTCTGGGTGAGGTTCTAGAGTTCTATCTCTACGTCTCCTGTAGGTGATGTTTTTCTCATCCCCTAGTGTCATAAATCTGATCTAATCTACCCTTCAAACCACATAGCTGTCGAGGAACATGCTCTGATACCACTATAAAATTCCAATTCACTCTTTGCCTCTATTTCCCTATTGTTGTAACAATTCTTCTAGTATTTTTGAGTGTTGGGATTTCTACAAACACTTATGTTGTAGATGACTTATGACTATCAAAACCTTATTATGTTGATGTAGGACTCCTTTATGGGTTTGTGAGATATATCAATTGTTTTCACAAGGTTTGAATATATCAAAATAACATTCAATATTACAATAACAATATGCCATATAAACATAGGAACTCACAACAAAGTTAGCCGAGGTATTCCAATAAACACAACATAAGTATTCCTTTATGTTTCAACATACAAATAAGTCATTAAACCAGAGATAACTCATGATTTTATCTTGATACCATTCCAAGAGTGAATTTCCTTCTTATTGTATGAATACTGTTGCTGAGAAGTCGACCCAATGAATTTTTTGTTGTATATAAAGTCACCCCACTTAGGAAATTTTTCCTCTGCTGCCAAAACTTGATAGGTACATAAATATTAGTCCCAACACATGGATTTTTTCACTCTCATAGAGATATGTAGTCTATATACAAGGGTGGTCTAATCTGCTATTTCATTTGACCTGGAAGGATAAAAACTCAACTCTAAAACTCTATAATGCGCCAAGTTTATGAAGGGACTCCTTCACCCCAACTGTATAACTTCCCAATGCCTCAAACAACCAAAAAACAAGTGGGAAATCAATCCACAGAGAAGATACTATTGCCCAGGAGAAAGGGACTCAATTTCCACAATAAATTTTTCCCTTCTATTCACACATAATGCACCCATCTCATAGTACATGGATGTGTTGAGGAACCCACGACTTTACCAAAGGAAACTCGACCTTTCTCAAGATATTTGACCCCTTTTACTTCCCAACTCAACCACAAATAAAAAACCTCTTCTTGAAAAGAAAAACTCTGTTTTAAAGATGAAGAACTACACTACCAAAGAGAAATACTCAGTTGTACTAAAGCACAAAGTCAAAACTTGAGCGATTTCGATCCCAGAAAAACTAGCTAGGGTGTATCGTTGCAACATCGAAACCAACAAATTAACAAGGGTTTCCAAAACCCTAGACTCTCTTCTCAAGAGCTCTCCAAAATTCTATTTCTCAAATGAGCGAATGCAAGAATGAGGAGAGGATCCTCCTTTTCCCCTTTTAATATTCACGTGAGTCTTTTCCCGCTCACTTATTTAATTTATTTTATTAAATTCACTTTATTGGCTCTTTCACTTTATAATTTAAACATGACTTTTCATTAGCCTAGGACCCATGTCCCCCTTTTCCCCCATTTAGCTTTATAAATTCTTTCCTAGGAACGTTATGTTCCCTTGTTCATTTTCCACCTTAGCCCACGAGAAATTATTAGGCTAGAGGAATTTATCCCTTATGACTCCTAAGCGGTTGGGGAAATTACACCATAGATGAATATATCAACAATTTTCTAGAGTTGTTGAGGCATGTGCCCTATATAAAGGAAGAAAAGGAAAATATGTAGTGATTCCTTAGTGGGATTCCTCCATCCTTCTGGAACAAAATTGAGTTTAATGAACCTAAGACCTTGGAAGATTCCATTCAGAAGGATAGGTACTGCTATGAACAAATCAACCACAAGGTGAACTATCCCAAGGATTGGAAGAAGAAAGGTAAACTGTGATTCAAGAAGAAGAGGGTTAAACCATCAAATTTTAAGAATTTTGAGAAGATTTATAAGAAGATATTTCTCAGTAAAAGTGTGAATCAACAGAACTTACCATCTTAGAGTGGAAATAAAACTTTTAGATCAACCCTGGGAGAGACTGATAGTACAAAGAGAGAGCCATTTAAATGTTGGGGATGTAGAGAAGAACATCTTTTGAGGGATTTCCCTCATAGGTAGCCAGATAGTAGGAGAATCTACAATGTCTAGGAGGATACCACAATTGATGATGTGGCCATAAGCATACCACATATTCATGCATCCTTGGATAATAGACAAGAATACCACCAAGCCTCAGTGGTGGAAATGGAAGGTATGATTACCAACCATATTGTTTCTATTTTGATTGACCCTAGTTGTAATTTGAGTTATGTTTCCCCTCAAACCGTTGAGGAATGTAAATTAAATCAAGTGAAACATGCTAAACCATGGCTGGTACAGTTGACCATTGTAACAAAGAGGAAGGTAACATAGGTCATACCAACATGCCAATTCATTATGAATGGGATGTCTACTCAAGCAACCTTGAACATACTTCCCTTAGGATATTATGACATGTTTATTGGCATGGACTGGTTGGATGCCCATAAAACTAAGTTGGACTGTTATAATAATACATTAGAGTGTGAAGATGATGGATGGAAGAGAAGGAGGCTACAAGTAATTCAATAGCCTGTCTCAGTGAGACAAATAACATCCCTTCAAATGAAGAAGTATTGCAGGAAATGATGTCCTTTGTATGCAATACAAGTATTAACTCTGTTGAGAACCATAAACCAAGACAACAAGACCATCCTATATTGAGAGAATACAAAGATGTGTTCCCAGAAGAGGTATCGGGTTTACCTGCTAGAAGAGACATTGATTTCTCAATAGAACTTGTACCTGGAGCGGTGCCAATGTCTAGAGCACCTTATAGGATGAGTACCCCAAATCTAGTTCAACTCAAATTACAATTGAAGGATGTTGGCATATTTTACAGGAAGAGTGTGCTTGTCATTGATGGCAAGAAACAAATCATCGATATGCAGAGATCAAAGCTCGGAAAGAAGTGTAAGATCAGAAGGAGGAGCTAATAGTATGCAGAGATCACAACTGAGAAAGGAAAGCACAATACATAAGCGAATGAAGATAAAAGATTAGGAGGGTTAGAAAATGAATATCTAAGCTCGGGATGAGAAGCCTTAGCAACCGTTCGATCAATAAATCGACTGTGTTGATTGTCTCATATTACGGACGTCGGTCATATGAGTGTCCGTGGGCTTGAGGATTGTTGAAGGATTGTGACTATTAGATCTGCAAGCCAGATCAATGACAGGGATAGATTGTGGAGATTGAAAGGAGAATTAAATATCGTGCTAGTTCCAATCCCGCAATTAGTCAAGACCGTTTGATTTTATAGCTTCGAAGATTGACGATTGTGGTTGACTCACCAACAACGCACACCTTCAAATTGTGGAGTTTGGGTGTCGAGTTAAATCACTCGCAAGTTGTGGTTCCGCAATCATTGTCGACCGTTGATCTGTTTCGAGTTTCTTCACGACCGTTGGGTCACTTTTTAGTGGAAGGACATGATAAGCTAAAAGGATTGAGAATTTGATTATCCGAATTCTCGTCAGCCGTCAGATCATTCTAAGTGGAAGGACATGTGATCTAAAAATGAAGAAGTCTTGTTTTCTTGAAAATATTTGCAAGTTAAATTTTATGTGTTAAAATGCAAATGGATCAACTTTGCAAAACAACTTTAATAGGATTTACTCATTCAATATGCATATAAACAACAGTAAAAACAGTGAATAGAAAACACATAACACAACAAATGATAAAGGAGTTCACCCCTCTCTTGAGCTACATTTCCTGGTCCAGCTTCCAATGGATCATTTGTATTATTTGCTCAAAGTGCTAAAAAATGTGCTCTACAATGCTCAAAATTCCAAATAAACTGCTCCAGTGGCTTCAGAACGTCCAAAAACCCCCAGCTGGGCTTTTTCGGCACCTCGTTTGGCCAAAAATTGAAGAAGATAGGATTTCTGGAAGTCCCCCCTTCAAACTTGTTGTCTCTACATCTACAAAATGCACCCTTGTTGGCTCAACCTAGCCCACATGCTTATTTAATCATAAAAACTTAGCACCGGACACAACCGCGCGAACTGTGAAAACTGTAGGACAGTTATGGGCGCACCTAGCCCCTAACCGTCAAGGGAAAGGTCGTATGACCCATGTGACCGCACACAAGTATTAACATAGGCTCCCGTTTCACAAGCCAATGGTCAAAGGACAAATGGAGGGTCATTTGTATAACCGTTGGAACCAAAACAAAACACAACCACGTGCGCGCTGAATGGTATAGCATTGGGTCATATGTTAATACAATGTGCGACCAAGGGCTGGGGCTAAGCCCCAGCCCGGTCGCGCCCCAACTATACGCATATGCAAACATTTATACATATTTTTCCATATATATAACAAGGAACAACTAGTGGCACGCCGGTTGGTGGCTCTTCCCAAGTCTCTCCCCCCTACTCGAAGGTTGCGGTGTCGACTCCGGCCAACGACATAATTTTAAACCAATAGTTATATGACACATGGCGGCCATTGACTGGGCCACGTGTCATCATCCCGTTCGCTGCAAACATGCCATGTCACATGCCCACTATCCAAATAATTGTCTGCCATGTGTCGTACAGCCTGCCACGTCATTGTCTGTACGCACTGTACAGTCAGCACCCCTTTTTTTACCTGTTTGTCATTTTGAACAGAACGTGATATCTCTCGCTCCCAACGTCCGTTTGAACCCAAACAAGTTGCATTGGGTTCGTAACGACGAGGCCTACGCTCTCGTTTGATTTGAAGTGATTCCGAACACTTTGAATTTTTGAGCAAAATTTGATCCCCTGGATCACACCTCCCCATTGGAAAGCTTTTGGACCTCCAAAAGACTATTTTCAGTCTATTTAAAGATGAGGGTATAGCTCCCTCACCTTTCCAACCTCAATCCACTTGGCTTTTCTTGGATTTGTACCTTTAAGACCAACTCGAAGATACTCCACATTTCCTCGTTTTGAAGTTCACATTCTCCTATCAAGGATGGTGTCTTCATGCAATTCTGTAAGATATTCTGGGGAAAAATCATCTATAGAAGGAATCTGAACATGCTCTCCTTGATTATCAATCAAAGGAGGCTCATACAATTTCAAATTCTCAACATTAACAACTGCATACATTTGCATATAAGGAGGAAAATCTAAACGAAAATCATTGTTACCAATCTTGTCGATAATCTTGAAAGGACCATATCGAATCAGTTTCAATTTTTGACCTTCTCCTTTAAGCCTCTCCTTACTGATGTAAAGCCAAACTTCATCTCCAACTTGGAAACTGTGATCAACACGATGCTTGTCATGTCTCGTCTTGTACTTGGCTTGACTCTTTTCCAACTGCTCTTGCACCATTTGATGTA
>ML796311.1:22857-37549 GCA_009831015.1 Picea engelmannii | reverse complement strand
GCAACAATAAAATCATTCCAAGAGGTTAAAATTTTACCATGTTTCTTCATGTCCTCTTGAGTCTTGGATTCCCACCAAATGAGTGCTACACTATCCAATCTTAAAGAAGCAAGTTGAATCTTAGTTTCATCATCTTGAATTTTCTGTATCCTACAATACACCTCAATCCGACGAATCCAATTATCTAATTTCTCAGCATTAACTTCTCCATTGTATATTGGCAATTCAAATTTAATATCAAGCTTTAACGAAGGAATTTGTGAAGGAGTTTTACCATGTCCCTTTGGAGAATTCAGAAGAGGTCTTGAATTAGTAGTAGAAGAAGAAGAAGATGGAGGTGAGGGTGGTGGAGAAGCACCATTCCCTCCATTTCCATTTGGATTTTTATCACCACTGTCTCCCTTATGCTTTGAAGGGTTGGAGCCTTCACCTTGCAACCTTGTATTCCTTTCCATCAAGATTTTCATCATCTCTCTCATTTCCATGACAGCCTTTCTGATATCTTCATCTTCTACAAAAACATGTTCATGACTCTCTTCATGAGCCATACTTGGTGAATGCCTCCTTGAAACTTGCGGTGATGATATATGCTTCCTCCTTGAAGGATGAGAACTTGGCTCTAAAAGTTGAACTTCTCCTCTTGTGAGCATCAGAAAACAAAACACTTGCAAATAATCAAGTCTTCAAAAACCTATGCTCTGATACCAACTTGATCAAAAAATGAAGAAGACTTGTATTCTTGAAAATATTTGCAAGTTAAATTTTATGTGTTAAAATGCAAATGGATCAACTTTGCAACACAACTTTAATAGGATTTACTCATTCAAGATGCATATAAACAACATCAAAAATCGTGCAAATTATAGGACATTTACAGGTGCACCTAGCCCCTAACCGTCAAGGGCAAGGTCATATGACCCATGTGACCACGCGCAAGTATTAACATAGGCTCCCGTTTCACAAGCCAATGGTCAAAGGAAAAATGGTGGGTCGTTTGTATAACTATTGGAACCAAAACAAAACACAACCGCGCGCGCGCACACCGAATGGTATAGCATTGGGTCATATGTTAATACAATGTGTGACCAAGGGCTGGGGCTAAGCCCCAACCCATTCGCGCCCCAACTATACGCATATGCAAACATTTAAACATATTTTTCCATATATATAACAAGGAACAACAAATGGCGCGCTGGTTGGTGGCTCTTCCCAAGTCTCTCCCCCCTGTCCGTAGGTTGCGGGGTCGACTCCAGCCAACGACATAATTTTAAACCAATAGTTATATGACATGTGGCGGCCATTTACTGGGCCATGTGTCATCATCCCGTTCGCTACAAACATGCCATGTCACATGCCAACTATCCAAATAACTTCCTACCATGTGTCGTACAACCTGGCATGTGTCATACGGCCTGCCACATCAGCATCTGTACGGACTGTACAATCAACACCCCTTTTTTTACCTGTTTGTCATTTTGAACAGAACGCGATATCTCTCGCTCCCGACGTCCGTTTGAACCCAAACGAGTTGCGTTGGGTTCGTAATGATGAGGCCTACGTTCTCATTTGATTTGAAGCGATTCCAAACACTTTGAATTTTTGAGCAAAATTTGATCCCCTGGATCAACAGGATAAGCCAAAAGAGTTGCATCGCAGAAGGATCGATCTGTCGATCTAAGATCCTGATCAAAAAACAAGATTCACTTTGGATCTAAAGATGCGAGGAGGTTACCCTCTGGAAAGCTTGAGATTTGAAATTCCCGAAATGCGAATTTTCATCATTCGTTGGATCATTCTAAGTGGAAGGATAGGATAAGCCAGAAGAGTTGCATCGCAAAAGATCGAGTCTTCGATCTAAGATCCTGATCAATGAACATGATTCACTTCGGATCTAAAGATGCGAGGAGGTTACGCTTTGGAAAGCTTGAGATTTGAAATTCCCGAAATGCGAATTTTCGTTAGTCGTCGGATCATTTTCGAGTGGAAGGATACGATAAGCTAGCAAAGATTCATTGTAGAAAGATCAAGTCGTCGATCTAAGATCATGATCAATGAAAAATATTCACTTCAGATATAAATATGCGAGGAGGTTACGCTCCGGAAAGTTTGAGATTTGAAAAACCCGAAGCCCGAAAATCCAAAATGAATAAGGACTGTCGGATCTGGAGAACATACGATGAACGTTAGATCAGGGAGATCTACGTCAGCATATTACGTCATCAAACCTTGTCCTCAAAGAAATGTGGCAGGCCACATCGACAAAGGACATGTGGCAGACCACGTCACCAAAGGGAATATATGGCAGACCACGTCAGAAAAGGACATATGTGGTAGACCACGTCAGCAAGGACACGAGTCATCCGATCTGAAAGATATCTTCGAGTGTATTCTCAACCGTCGATCTTAGTATAGTGGAAGGATAATGGAAGTTTGAA
This sequence comes from Picea engelmannii, assembly GCA_009831015.1. Taxonomy (NCBI): domain Eukaryota; kingdom Viridiplantae; phylum Streptophyta; class Pinopsida; order Pinales; family Pinaceae; genus Picea; species Picea engelmannii. The sequence goes on along the minus strand of ML796311.1, from coordinate 35,114 downwards.
AAGTTGAAAACCCAAAGTTTCAACAACCGTCCATCTCAATGTTTGATTAAGCTAGAGCCATCGATTAAAGAGGACAAATGTCAGCAGATCTTCCATTTCGGAAGATATCTAGTAAACAACAACATGGTTTGAGATTTGAAACTCCCGGAGCCCAGATCATGAAGTAAATCTCAAATGTTGATTTAGGAAGGTGAGATCTGGTCCTCTGACTTGAGAGGACAGATCTGAACCATCCATTCAGGAGCACGGTCAAGATCGTGAGATCAACGGTCATGCTCAATTGCAGGGCCAGAACATGCTCGGGTCTGAATTTTTCGTAAGCGGGCCACAATCAAAACCACGGTATCGCCAAAGGTATACGTGGAGCTCTGTAATGAATTGCGGGGTGAAAAGCGGGTTTCCCTAAACTGCCTATGGATGCACTCGCAATCGCGTGGTCATGTAAAGCTCATCGCCCAAGGTCATATCGAAGAAAAAAGGGAGATAACACTCACTAGACCAAGAACGCGAAGCGCCTTTTGGATAGGCGTATGATCACAACTCGTGGTCACGTGAAAGGAAGGGGCTTATCCAGAAAATCTAGCGCCCACTGTGAAGTTTTCTCAGGAAGGGATGAGCGCGCGAAGGTTCTCTCTGTAACTGCCAGAACATAGTGATTGTATCTACCAGAGAATTCGAACTGCCTCAGGTTGATCACCAAAGGAGCTAAAGAGTCTCGAGGTAACTCCCAGTGGAATGAAGACTCATCATTAAGACAATTGACAGATGGAAAAGTGTCGAAGACTATAACTGCCAGAGAAGCCAAAGAATATCATAATAATGGCCATTGATGAAGAACAAACTCAACATAATTGCCCGAAAGGACGAAGAGTTGTGTGTATGATCTGGCAGAGGACTTGGCATGATAAATATATGCAGAACATAGAAGAGATTGTTGCTTCTTTTAATAGTTATTCATGTGGGTAGAAGTAGGTCGCTTGCATGAGTTGAAGCGCACAAAAGAGGTGTAGCATATAGAATGGCAATGGTGCACAGAGCATAAGACACATGAGAAAAAGGTAGAAAATAGATGTATATCTGAGAGAGGAAGAGAAAGACGAGGTGCACATGTAGAGACAGAGTAGAAGAACTGAAAGCAAAAGAAGATGTGAGCAAAAAGACACTGATGCAGGCAGAGCAGAGCAGTGCAACAGAACAATGATGAGACTGTTAAGCCATCAATAAATACTGTATCACTATAATGAGTTTTAGTAACAAATATTTATATTTAATGGTGGCAGGGAGGTGCTAGGGAGGATTGTTATCCTCAGAGTTTCAAGTGAGTGCTTAAACACAGGGAGTTGTAGCTTCTATCTGGTTGTTGCCAAAAAAACCAAGGTTGTAGGGTGGTGCAAGGGAGAACCATTGTTCTTTGTGACACAGGTTGGTGCTTGTGTGATTGGAAGTTGGTGCTTCCATTCAGTTGGTGCTGGAACACTTAGGGAGTTGATGCTTCCTTCTAGTGGGTGCTAGAGAAACCATATATTTTTTGTTCTCAGCAAGTTGTAGCTTGCAAAATAGAGGTGGTGGCCTCACAATGAGTTGGTTCTCATAAGAATGATAATGTACATAAAATAAATATTACTTATCATATCAAGAAGAAGAGGTTTCCTCAGGAATATCGGTCTCTATGTGCTTCATGTGTTTGATTGATGTTGAATACTCTATTGCTTACTTCTCTGCATTATTGTGATCATCATTGAGTGTTCTGTAATGAGTTTAAAATGGTTATAATTAATTAAGCACAGTAACAACTGATTCACCCCCCCCTCTCAATTGTCCAACATGCCCCTTAGGATCTTATGACATGTTGATTGGCATGGACTGGTTGGATGCCCATAAAAATAAGTTGAACTGTTATAATAAGACATTAGAGTGTGAAGATGATGGATGGAAGAGAAGGACCCTACAAGGAATTCAAAATCATGTCTCAGTGAGACAAATATCATCCCTTCAAATGAAGAAGTATTGCAGGAAAGGATGTCCTTTGTATGCAATATAAGTATTAACTATGTTGAGGACCATAAACCAAGCCTATGGGACCATCCTATATTGAGAGAATACAAAGATGTGCTCCCAGAAGAGGTATCGGGTTTACCTTCTAGAAGAGACATTGATTTCTCAATAGAACTTGTACCTGGAGCGGTGCCAATGTCTAGAGAACCTTATAGGATGAGTGCCCCAAAGCTAGTTGAGCTCAAATTACAACCTAATATTATCGGGTTATATTCGACCTAATTTGTCTCCTTAGGGGGCACTAGCCTTGTTTGTGAAGAAAAAGTATGGAACACTAAGGTTGTGCATAGACTATAAACAACTCAACAAAATGACAATTAAGAATAAGTGTCCCTTGCAGAGAATTGATGACTTATTTGACCAGTTAAGGGGTGTTGCAATATTCTCCAAGATTGACTTGAGGTTTGGATACCATCAAGTCCAGATTAAGGATGAAGACATCCACAAAACAACCTTTAGGACAAGGTATGGGCACTATGAATTTGTGGTGGTTCCATTTAGGTTTACCAATGCACCAACCACCTTCATGTGCTTGAGGAATAGTGTGATCAACAAGCTTTTAGACATATTTGTGTTAGTTTTCATTGATGATATCCTAATATATTCTAAGAGAAGTGAAGAGCATTAAGAGCACCTCAAGTTAGTACTTTAAGTGTTGAGAGATCACGATCTCTACGCAAAGCTTAGTAAGTGTGACTTTTTCCAAAAACAAATCCATTATTTACACCATATCATCATTGAGGAAGGGGTGGTAGTTGATCCTAACAAGATCAAAGCCATTATGGATTGGCATACATATTTTGAAGTCATCAGACGTCACCAAAGAGAATTTTTATGCATAATATGCCAGATATTCTTAGTCGTCAGATCTGGATTGAAAATATATATGTTTTCAATCCCCTATATTCCCAAACTTTTCGGAAGGTAAATTCTAGTCCACTTGACTAGTGGAATGCCCTCCTTTTCTATCTTCCCAATCCAAAGAAATTGGAAGATTTTCTTTCTAATTTTCATCAGAATCCCTTTAGGGATCTTAGCTATTGAAGCCCAATATATAGGGATGCTCTCCAATACTGATTTTAAAAGAACCAGTTGGCCTCTATGAGATAGCCACTAATTTACTGAGAAGAAATGCGCCTCTAAATTTTTTAACAACCAAATCTAATATTCAAAGTTGTAGGAATTAGGTTTCAAATGGAAACCCAAGTATTTGAGGCCCTCATCTATGCTCTATCATGAGAAAGGAAGGAGTCGGTCCAACTGAAGCATCAAGTCCTCCTATGGAGTACTATGCACAAGGCATGATTTATCCAAATTGATCTCCATTATTGTCGCTAGGAAGTAGAGATCTAGGATCTTTTTAGACCTTTGAATTATTGCTAAGAACCTACATCGAATAGTATCATGTCATCCAAAAATAAAAAATGAGAAATGATTTCAGATGGAGTGGTTTTTACTCCTTTCAAGACTCCTTAACTACGAGCATTACACATAAGCTTTCTTAGACCTTCCACCACCAGGAGGAAGAGGAAGGGGAACAATGGGAATCCTTTTCTGATCCCACACGAATATCAAAAGAAACTTAAAGTGGATCCATTGATTAGGACTACGAAGGTGGACACACCCCATAATATAGTTGATCGAAGGGAGACTCATTACCATTTGGGTTGGCATCAACCTAAGATAGACTCAACTCACTTTATCATAGACCTTCGACAAATCCAATTTAAGAATGACAACATGGATTTTTGTGGTTTGATAGTGTGTAAATCTTCCTAGGCCAAAGCCACCACATCGTGAATTTGACGTTTATACATAAATTTGAACTGTTCTTCTGAGATCAAATCACTCAGAATTCGATTGAGCCTATCATCTATAATTTTCGAGGTGATATTCTAGATCACATTGCAACAAGAGATAGGTCTAAAGTCCTCGAAGGAAACCACATCTTGTTTCTTGGAAATTATAACTAGGAACATATAATTCAAAACATTGATAACCTTTCCAGATCATTTGGACTCTTGAACTACCTTTAGGATGTCTTCCTTGAAGATATAATAAAATCTTAGGTAGAATTCAATGGTAAGACCATCAAGAATTGGGCTTTTCCATTTCTTAAGGAAAGAAATAGTGGAGAGGAGATCTTCTTCTATAATATCAACTTCTAAAGAAGCATTCATTTCTTCTAAATAAACCATTAGGACAAGGTTGAAGACCTTTAGAATTTATTCTATAGGACAACTTGGGGGATTTGAAAATGTCTACTAAAATGGTGACAACCGGCCTCCACCTTGTCAACAAAGGAATTTACCATCGCCCCTTATTGATTTCTTATCTCCCAAACGGTGTTCATACTCTTACAACAATTCACATAGCAGTGGGAAAACTTGGTGTTGTTGTCACCCTCTTCCATCCAGATGGTCCTACTCTTTAAATTCCAGGCAATCTCTTCTTTGGCCAAAAGGTCTTACCTTTGAGATTCCAAAGATTTTAAACTTGTGATATTCTCTTCTGAAAAAACACCCTTCTCATTTTCCTCAAATAGTGAGCTAATTCTTTTCTTTATCTCCTTAAGGAGAGTCTGTGAGCATATCTTGCAGACTTCAACCCAATCCTTGGTAACTTTTTTACCTTTATCAAATTCTCAATGATTGGTTCATGTATGAAATGCATGTTCCTTCCTGAAGGTTGGTCAAAGTCGAGGAGATCAAAACCTTATAGTCCTCTTCGAGAAACCATGCATGGTTTAACTTCAATGGAGAAGGAGGTTTATGCTTTGCTTTCTCCATTTTAAATAGGATTAGAATATGTTCTGAAAGACTCCCCGATCCTACTCAAGACTTCATTATCCAAGGACCTATTAAGAGGGAATATGAAATGAGAAATCTTTCTAGCTATTTAGAAATACCTTCTTCTCCTTTTCTAGCATTCCTCCAAGTAGGGGACAACTTAGGAGGTTCCAAGTGACCAAATGGGAGGCCTCAAAGAGATGGGAAAAAAATATTCTAAGGGGTATTTCCGGGTGTGTACACCCCATACTTATCTAAGGGAAAGTGTTAGATTCATATCACCCCCCATAACTAAGTTTTGAATAGAAATAACCCTTGAAGAGGCTATCCCTTCCCAAAAGGGACACTTATCAACGTAAGGGATATAAAGATTTATTACCCTGATCAAAATGTCTATGTCTCTGACCTCCAAATCTACTTGTAAACCCAAGTTAAAGGATGAAGAGGAACTATCTTTAAACTGATGACTCTAAGTCATTAAGAGACCTCTCGATAGTCCATCCGCATCTAAAGAAATAAAGGACTAGTCCTTAAGCCAAGGCAAAAAAAACTCAATTTTTTTGGATCTCAAGCACTTAATTTCTTAAATCAAGATGATGTACGAAGAGAGGAATATGATGAGTCTTTTGAGGGATAACTTCTTAGGGGCAACCCCAACCCCATGTGCATTAAATGAGATGAAAATCATTGGGATCCTTTGGTATGGGATTTCCTCACTCCAAGGGCCCAAACAATGGTGGCTTGTGTTCCACTTTTTATATCCTTTTTTGTTTGCAATTGGGCCAAAAAAAGATGTGATTTCCTTCCAAATTATACCTCTAAAGGATCATCTAGAGCTAGTACACCTTTGATGGTTACACAATCCTTAATCTTCTGACATGAACATAGATCATAATCCAACTTAAGAGAAGGCTTAGTGGTGCAATCCTTCGATACTAAAGGAGATAAAGCGTTAGAGGGTCAAGGGAGGGGAGTTCCAATGACCACTCCATTTGACTAGGAAAATTTCTTAGGCATAGACGAAGAACAACCCAATGGAGAGATATCATACTAAGGTTTAACGATGGTTGAATCTACATCACAAGGACCAGAGGAAAGGATGGGAGGGGAAGAAGATGGAAGAGCTTCGAGCATGCTTGAGGGCATAGCCAAGGGAAAAACCACGGAAGGTTGGGAGATGTTCAAAGAAATCCCCCCCCCCCTGAGTGAGAAAGAGTGGGAGAGAGGTAAAAATTTACCATGTGAAGCTTCTGTTATCTTGTCAGGAACCTTAGCGAACATTGGTTGTTCCTTTTCCCTATTTACCAACGTATGCATCAAGGAGTCTCCCTTGATAGGAAACTCATCCTCCTAAATTTGGCTTCTCTACATCGACTCTTTTTGAACATCCTTATCCTTCCATAATTTTTAAAAAGGACCATGCCTTGAGCCCTTGTTACAATTCTCCTACATGTGACCCACCTCGTGACAACCATAACATTTGAAAGGAAATATCTAGAAATCTATTTTTCACACCCATGAGAAGCTTCTAGAAACAAGCTCAATTTATTCCAAAAGATTTTCCTTGAGGTCGACCTCAAATAACATCCAGGCCTACCGACAATCTGGATTGGAATTCCAATATTCCTCCATTCTAATGAACTTTCCAATTTTATCGCCAATAAACTCGAATATCTCCTTCTGCCAAAAAAATATGAGAAGACCTGGTCAAATTTCCCATACTTTTTATGTTGTGATAGGTTCCCTCCGATGATCAAAATTCCCCCCCCATTCCTTAAGAACTATGCTTGAAGGCCCCTAGCTCCAATTGCAACTAAGAATGACTTCTAGATTCCACTTTCCTTGGAAAATAAAACAAAGTTGCTCTGGTTCATAACATGGAACCTTGATAGGTATCCAAGGAGAGGTATCCAACTTTCCTCTAACTAGGCCTGTTAAGACTCCGGGTGTGCCATCTTTCCATTGAAACGTCCAACCGTGACAATACCCAAGAAGCCTGAGACTTCCTCCACTTTAAAGTCTTTTCCCATTACCATTCTCACCTTATCCCTCCTAGCCCTAATACATCATTTCTTCATTCATGAGCTAGACTTATTGATGGAGTTCTTCTTTGAGTCATTATTTCCACTGGCCTCAGGGAGTACTTATATTTTTCCTTTATGTTTCTAGGGTTCTTTCATTTTTTAGGGTTATTCTTTAGCTTTCTAGGGTTCTTGTATTCTTAGGGTTTTTCTTTATCTTTCTAGGGTTTTGTAGTTTTATAGTTGACATTATTAATCTTTCTATGATTCTCGTCCCTGCTCTTTGATGTATTTATTGCCAAGTATCCATCTTCTCCTACTCGACAATTTTGTCTTGATGATGGATCTGATTGGAGGTCTGAAACATTGACTATAAAAATGACCACTGTGGATTTTAGGAGCAATCTCAATAACAACTCCCACCACATAAATGTTAAAACCCTAAGAAGTTTCTTACCAAATCGAAGCTTTGTGATGAGAGGGTCTGAAATTATTCCAAGAACAACTTGGCCATCCTGGAAGACCCCAGAAGTTTGGAAAAATGATCACAAAAAAACACCTTTAGTAGATTTCCCCCATAACCAAAATCTCCACCACCTTACATGACATTAATTTCAACATCCTTCTCCCTAAAATTTGTACACCTAAATTTCGATCACCAAAAAAATAAACCAAATAAATAAAAGGTCTAAAACCCTAATTCCAATCCACATATAAAACTTTACCATAATTAAAAAACCTCAGGAGAAACCTGACTATATACTCCATGTCTTCCCCAATACAAGTTGATATAACTTAAAAGAGGGAAACTTTACCATAATTAAAAAACCTCAGGAGAAACCTGACTATATACTCCATGTCTTCCCCAATACAAGTTGATATAACTTAAAATAGGGTAAGAGTTCATTTCATATATATATATATAATTGCATAGTGTGAGATTGCTCAATATAACCTCTTAAAATATATTTTAACAATTATGTTTTTTTTTAAATAGTTTCTACCATTTCTCTTTTTTCCGAATTTTTATAAATTTCCTCAAAATTTTTGGGAAATAATATGATTATAACAATAAATGAAATGGATTTGATTGTGATTTTTTCTTATGTGACCATGCATAATTATAACTTTTTTATATAAAGTTTTTTATAAACATTATTTTATCAACTAAAAATATTGGAATAGAATAAGAATATGTCTTTACATTTCTCACAAATGAGAAATTTATTTTTCCGGTTAGCAATGACATGAAGTATATATATAATTTTTGAGGTAAACAATTATTTCCAGATATCAGTAAATCCCCGTATCATCACATTCCAATTCAGTAATCCTATTAAATGTCATGTGCTTTCTGTGTTGAAGATCTTTCGTTGGTCGTCATGGGAAACCATGAAACATTGGCGGATGATAAAATGTCGGCAGATCCTGTAGCGTCTTCCTCCATTTATGACAGAATTGGAAAGGCCGTGAGAATGAATAATACCGAGTTGCCAAACTGTCAAACATTAAGCAAGCCACCGGTAGTACTGCGCAGAGAGGCTGATATGCTACCACCGGTAGTACTTGGAGATTTTTGGGACGGTGGTGATATTAAGGAAGCCAACAATACAAGCGCTAATTCAGACTGGAAAAAATGTTCAGGCAGAAGGAAATACTTGTTTCCCACCTCCAGTTGCTTGTTTGGAGACAACGCGGGCGTCTTCGGCCCGATGTACAAGGAGTGGGAGTGGCAGATTAAATGGCGAGGGAATTTATGAATGATTTGGCCTGGGCGGAGGGGTTTTTCAAGTATTTTAACTGCCATCTGAGCTAACCAGCTGGATGGTTTCCTCTCTCTTCTTCATGTCCACCGCCATGCAGGACGCATAGTTACCCATTCCTTTACTCACTGAAAGCTCAAGGTTGGATCGTGCGGCTCGGATCGTCAGGCCGTCGGATCTGTGCCACGTACGTGGAGATGTCCGTACCATTTTCGTCGTACGGTCTATAACCGGGCCATTCAATTGTCGACATGTGGCGTGTATCCAATGGTTTTGTTGAGCGGCTCTTGTTGCACCAAGTGGCATCCATCCAACGGCTAAATCCGGTGGCTTTTGTCTTGCCACATGGTTTGCATCTATGGTTCTTGACTCGCCACATGGATTGCATCTAACGGTTCGATCCAAGGGCTCTACACTCGCCACTTGGCGTTCAACCAAGGGCCAAATCCAAGGGCTGTGGTCTCACCTAATGGTGTGAATCCAACGGCCCAATCCAAGGGCTGCAGGCTCGCCACATGGCATGCATTTAACCGCTTGATCCAAGGGTTGTGGATTCCCCACGTGGCGTGCATCTAACGGCCTGATCCAAGGGTTTGGATTCTCCACGTGGCGTGCATCTAACGGTAATATGCAAGCGCTCAAGACTCGCCACGTGGCGTACATCTAATGGTCCTATCCAAGGGCTCTAGATTCGCCACATGGCGTTCATCCAATGGCATGATCGAAGGGCTCAGAACTCACCACTTGGCATGCATCAAGTGAGTAGATCGAAGGGCCCGGTATCGCCACGTGGCGTGCATCCGACGACCAGATTTAACAGTTGAGATCTCGCCACGTGGCATGCATCCGACGGCCAAATCCAACAGTTGTGATCTCGCCATATGGCAAGCATCCGACAATTGAATCCGGTGGCTGTGATTTTGCCACGTGGTGTGCAGCCGACGACCAGATCCAACAGTTGAGATCTCGCCACGTGGAATGCATCCGACAACCAGATCCAACGGTTGTGATCTTGCCACGTGGCATGCATCTGACGACTGAATCCGACTGATGTGATTTTGCCACGTGGCATGCATCCGACTGCCAGATCCAACAGTTGAGAGCTCACCATGTTGCATGCATCCGATGGCCAAATATGATTGATGGATCTTGCGACCTGGCATCATCTGACGGCCAGATCACGCGACTGTGATTTCGCCATGTGGCTTGCATATGACAGATAGTTGCGACCATTGTGATATTGGCACGTGGCGTTCATACGACGGGTCATTCCCACTGCTGATGCAGAGATGTCAAACTCCGCTTCACCAAATCGTCCACCGCCGTTACAATCATGTACCAGCTTGGTAGAATCTGGTTATCCGTTGTCAATTCACCAATTTTACTGTTCTTACCGCTGGGTCATCAATTCTCTGGCAGCCGTCCGCCGGGAGCTCACGAAGGAAGTGAAGTAATTCACTAATAGTTAGAATTTAGGTATTTGTAACCCCTGTCAGTGTTAAGGTATTTGTGAGAGAATGGAGGTAACACCATCGCCAAAGTTACGATTGAAATGTGGAGGATGGCGACCATTGACTGTTTCTTAATGAAGAGCTAATCCAATACAGTAATAGGTTATTAAGTGTAAGGAGGCTATTTCATTCAATCAAAATCTTCAACACACTGTGTTTTTCTATAATTACCAGAGTCACATAATGAACCGTAGTCGATATTTATTATTCGTTGGAATTAAATTTGGGTGGAATTAATATATTTTGTAATATATTACACCTTCTTAACCACTACTTTATTTTCGTGATCTATTAATTTCAAAGCTAAGGAAAATTGAAACAAAATAAGTTCAAACCAATATAATTTTTTAATATATTAAAATATTTTATAATATTTTTTTTTTCACAAAAAACTCGGAAATTTTATTATTAAAAAAGGAAGCGACTGAAGTCTTTCAAAATTCGGGCCAATCTGGGGCCTCACTTAATCCACTACTACAAGCTACGAATGCCTCATTCAAATACTCAAACAAAAAAATTCATAAAGAACAACCTTACTATATAGATTCAAAAAAAACTCCAAAGATAAAAGTGAAGAGAAACTACATCTAAATTAACGTGTTGGGGAAGAACTTGCCTTTCTATCCAACTTACAAGAAGAATGGAGTTGGGGTGAACTTGCCTTTCTTTACCCGAATCTGGAGAAGTCGAATCCTCTTTGAGCTTCCAAGGTGTTTCTTGTGGCATTTCGAGTTTCTTTATAGTCTCAGATGGGACCTTGACATCCTTTATTTCAGATTTTAAATCATCTAATGGAGGATCCAGATTTGGAGAGTCCTCATTGGGTGGAGCGACATTGGCTTTCAAAGGAACCTCTTTGGACTCCTCCTTAGTAGGGTCAACATCTGAAGAATATTCTTTGGAAATAAGTTGATGATCAATATGGGAGCTTGTTGATATTATGGTAGCTGTGAGAGGTATTAACCTTCACTTGTAACCATTGACGATACTAGAATATTCCAGGAAACAAGAAGAAACCCTAAAGCATTGGACATTACCATAGAAGACAAGTCGACTAAAGAAAATAATTAATATTGCGTTTCTAGCCTCCAGAAAGAGAAGTCGACCCAGACAACTAAGGAGGAGCAGTATATATACAGGACGCCATAGCTCATTTTGGACAACCTATAACGTTATAGGTTGTCCAATTATATTATAAACTATCAACATTATAGGTTGTCCAATTATATTATAAACTATCAACGTTATATGTTGTCCAAAATATTAAAAATGACAAATATAATTGTGTCGAGAGGCACTCTACAACTCAATATGGGAGAGATGTTCATGTAACATAACGTCAGGTGTGAAGCTATCCCTGACGAAGGATGTTACAGGTTTGAATCTCTTGTTTCGCCTTGGGGTTATGGGGCCTAACCCCAAGGCAGAACAAGTGATTCAAACTCGTAACATCCTCCACTATATATATATAGCCTAACCCCAAAGCAGAACAAGACATTCAAACCTGTAACATCCTTCGTCGAAGATAAATTCATGTCTGGGGTTATCTTACATGAACATCTCTCCCATACTAAATGCCTCTTGACACAATTATATTTATCGTTTTTATTAAATGGAAATTAAATGTTTTATTTTTTTTAATATGGAAATTTCCATACTAAATTAAATTAAAATAAAACATTTAATTTCCATTTAAATATTAATATGAGTTAAATATTAAATTGAACTCATTTATTTAACACAAATATTGATACTAAATAATATCATAAATATTAATATTAAATGATATCATGATATTTGAATTAATTTCAAATTTTAATAAACAAACACATTACAAGAAATTGACATTGCAATATATAATATATATTCTATAAATGTTTATTGAGGGATATATTACAAGCATATAAGGGGAATCACAAGCAAGACATTATCATTTTTAAAAATACTATAGGTAATGGAGGCAAAATTGTACAGATGTAACACACCCACTATCATAATTTAAAAATTTCGGGGTTAATCTCCCACAAATGAGAAATCTCCAGAGACCTGCATTAGTGAAATGCCCATCCTTGGTTCAATATCGGAATTCGGGGTTTCTAGTGTCAAAATTCATTCACC
>ML796310.1:278522-318105 GCA_009831015.1 Picea engelmannii | reverse complement strand
GGACACGTCCTTGTCAGTTATGACAGGATCCTTTGTATTTTGACTTATAAATACTTCCTTTTTCGATGTATTGAGGGTTGTTGTTGATTTACACACCCGACTGCTATCAAGCTGTAACATTTTTGACGTGATCCACCATTAATGAAGAAGAGGCTTTTCACAGGATTCCTGTGCATGTTTCATTGGTGATGTGATTTCCTTAGTTATATGTTTTCTTGCTTTGTGATCATCTTGTCTTTCTATAACTAATCTATACGAATAGCGTTATGTTACAGGATTTATCACTGATACCCTGTCTTTGATTCTGTAGATTTTAATGTTTATCTTCTAAATATCTTCAGTTAAGAGATTCTTAAGTGCTTGTTAATTGGAGTTATTTTCCTAATCTTTCTTCCGTCCATCACCTAATTTATTGAAGATCCAGTGAGGGGTGTTATCTCGCCTTGTGAAAGATTTCTTCAGCGTTTCTGGTTATATCTCATATTTTATTAAGTACAGACCCCATAGCCCAATGGATGTGTGATTTGTCTCAACCAACTTTAAAAAATCATTTACAACAAAACAAAACTCGTGCCTCTAACTAGCCTAATATCTTAATTCAAACAAAGCTAAATTATATAGAGAGATCCCTCTCTGAAGCTGGAAGGGCTAGATCCCAGCTTTAAAAGCGGTTGGTTAATGTTACCTTTGTGTATTTCCTCTTTTCAACCTCTAGGAAATTTACAGAGTGATAACAGTACTTAATGAAATGTTCACAATATTTACAACAATCTTCAAACACCAAGAATGAAGGATTTAATTCTCCATAATGCTTAAAGAATGTTATGTGGAAATCCTTAAGAGAGTATAAGCTACCTAGTTTTAAACCTTCATACCATAATCTTGCTTTCCCCTCTAGAGTAGCCATAAACATTTTTATCAAACAATCCTCATGAAATTCAACCCCCATCTTACATATGTGCATGTGAAATCTAATCAAGTGCAAGGCAACATCATTTCATTTCCCATCTTTGAATTTAGGAAAATATTTTTTCCAATCTATGTGAGGAATACGATTTGGAAAGCCAGGAATATGAGATCAATTCATTGGAGCATACCTTGCAGATATGTGATTCATCTTGAAGAAGTGGACTCATCAATAAAATATTTAGGCTACTGAGTCTTTGGACAGTACAGTCGCCATGCAAATTTTGAATTCTAGATTCATGAAAATGGAGTCGTCAGGTGAATGTTGTACAACCTTTCTGTGTATGAATACTTTTCACCATCAGTACTCAGATCTGAACTTTGTCATTTATCCCAAGGAATATTTCACCTTCGCTCCCCAGCAACGGCGCCAAAATGTTAGCGCTCGGTAATTTATTTGGGTTGCATCAAAGAAATGTCAAGGTAACCTACAAACCAACTTTAGGTTGGATTTTGACCCTTCCAACCAGAGAGGGCTCTCTCAAACATGTAAAGATTTAAAATACTCAAAAATGATTTGGCAATGAGAAAACTGAGATCAGATTCTGCAATAGGACAAGTTTTGTTTTAGTTTAAAATGGTTGGTAGGACAAACATGAGTAACAAAACATTTGGAAATAGGGTCAAATCCTGAGATATACTATGAATATTAATACAGTAAATGTACTCCTAAGGGAATGGAGGAAAAGTAAGCATATCCTTCAGCAATAAATGGTATTTCAGATGATGGCAAGATAGAAAAGAGAAAAACCCATTACAAATGAGAACATCAAAAAAAGATGAATTTTGAGTTGTAACTTTAGAAGAAATAACATAAGGTTGACTACAATGAACAAAGAACTTAACAAAGAGTGAATTTTGGACCTATAATCATTAAACAAAACAATTGCATTAACCATATGAAAGGAGCATCTATCAAGGACGAATTCCAATCATGTACTCTTAGCTATGCTTAGAATAAATAACAGAAGTGAAATGAATTTAAACTAGAGGAAAACACACTAAATAATACACCGTGATGAATCTTGACTATCAAAAGCATTGTAGTACTGTATTAATTCATAAGGACATTCTAAGAAATTTACACACAGTCCCTTCGCCTTCCTGGCTGAAAGTCTCCCCCTTTATCTACTCTTTTACAATGAAATATATAGCACTAAAGGCCCCTTTCCAGCTCACAATTTCAAACTCCAACCCCTTTCCCAAAATAGGAACATTTACAAATAGAACATGACATGTTTTAACTGATCTCCTACTTTTTAGGAGAAAAAATAGGCTTCAAAACACTACCTGTAATTCTCAAACCATAATAGTTGTGTAAAATATGAGAACGTTTTTTGTAGATAATCTCGTTATAAAGAAAATCCTCTCTCAGTTTCTTGAAATTCATCTCCAACTGGATGGAATATGTGTCACAAAAACATGTCTCAAACAGGAAATCATAACTGAAAAATATGGCTCCAAGATTCCTTTGAATCTCCCAATCTGTGACACTTGTGTGAAAAATGAACAAGGTTAATGTTCTAGGGTCCGTGCTTGAAAACAACCTCCTTTGAATTTTGAAAATTCATTTTGGTTCATCCATAAATCGTCCTGTAAGTCTCAACTGTTGCGGAAACTGACTGCCACATCCTGTTTGAAATGTCACTTGTGATTTTTTCAAATCTAATTTTATTTATCCATATTCTCCTTAAATATTTGGGAATAATATATTTGAATAAAAATAATTCCCAAATATTTTTTATCGTGTAAAATTAAATTTCCATATTTTAATTCATGCCTGTGGTTTTGAAAAAACATTTATTGCTTGCTTCCCGTGGTTTTGAAAAACCATTTATTGCTTGCTTCCTGTGGTTTTGAAAAACCATTTATTGCTTGCTTCCCGTGGTTTTGAAAAACCATTTATTGCTTGCTTCCCATGGTTTTGAAAACCATGTCTTGTTTTTCCAAATTTACCATTTCACTGTGAAAACTATTTACTAGTTTGTTTCCTGTGGTTTTGAAAACCATGTCTTGGAAACCATCTTGGTAAACTATTAAAATATCCCTTGATCTTCCCCTTTTACTTCTATAGAAACCTTGGATAAACAACTGTCCAAATATTTCATTCACGTACATCTTCTTCTTTATGATTACTTTCCATAGCAATAAACATTAATCTTTCTACTCTGTAAAATTTAATTTTTACCTCTGTGAAAAATTTCCACGGTGAGAACAATTTTATTTATTGGAAATTCCATGAAACACACTCCTGGAAAATATGTCTCACAATTATGAAACCAAACTATATAATAAATGGTTGCAATATTATTTCGGAACTTGGGAGGAGTGGTTTTAACCCACACCACTTTTACCCTCGAAATGAGCCACATAAGAACACGTGCTCCAACACCAAAACAATGGTTTGGATTTCAGGACCACTCCAAATAATTAACCTCTATTTACTTTCAACCCCCAAAATGGATATGCACCCTCCATCCACCTTTTGACTTTTCAATATCAAAAATTAAGATTCGTGCCCATGACTTGATGTGAGGTCATGAATTAAATCTTGGATTAAATCTTAATATAAATATTTTAATATAAAATATTTATATTAATATTAATAAACCTTTTTCCATTTTTCTAAGGACTTTGGGCATATGAGACTCATCACATGACTTTGTGGATAGGATAAGGGAGCTTAAGCTTAATAAAAAGGAATATTTTTAATTTTCAATGGGAATATGATAATAAGGGTAAAAATGAATGAAGTGATGGGACCGAGGAATTTAGATAAGCATTAAGGCTAGATATAGGTTTGGATATTTGTCAATTTTGACTCATGGAGAACATGACTATTTTGGATGATTAGACAAGTGAAGGATTTAGGTGATGGGATCTTGACGAAGCTGGTGAAAAAGTTTTAAAATCTGAGTGGAAGGATAGCACAAGGGAAAAATGCTTTGGAAAAATTAATACAAATTATCATGTGATAACACCGCTCCATACTAACTTTTCTATATTATATATGCAATGTTGACTTATCATTTGTCACTTTGATCAATGTTGACTCTGTGTGGAAATGTATACTCGTGTAACGCTTATCTACAAACCCTTTGATACATTCATCAACAATTGCAACAAGACTAAGTCAATGTGACTTAGTGCTTGTGCTTTCTCCTGCATCTCTGTCGTTGGGAACTCTAATGATCATGTTGATAACTTCATTACTCTGCTCTCTCTTGATGTTTCTAATGGGTGATATTTCATCAATTTCATCTCTATGGTCTTTAGTGTACTATTTGTATGTTCTTATTCTCCTAGCATTATCCTAGTTGTCTCCAAAATATGTCTTAGTGTGGATATATATGCTTTCAAGTCTGAGTTCCTTTCTTCTTTATTTTGTGTTGTTCACTCAAAAGTCTCCTCGGTAATCTCCTTGATTGGATATGTGATCTTGTCTAATTCATCATCTATTAGTTCTTCAATGGTTGTTTCCCTCATGAATTTCCTCTTCTTGTGCTACTGGACTGCTTTCCCCTTGTCTATGACTTCCCTTTTTTCTCTTGACTGTGTTATAGTATTTTGTGTGTCACTTGTGCCATTTACATGGTTTCGCTATCCTTCATATTCTTCATAATCTCCTACTTCTTGTGTCTTTGGTTTCTCAGTTTATGTCGTTGGGATCTTCCACTCGGCATCCCAATCTTCCATAATATGTCCCATTTCTTCTTCAGTCACCATGTATCTCATGGTTAGTCATTCTTAAGTTGGCTTCCTCTTCACTTGAATGTACATATAATGGATTCCTTCCCTAAAATGCGGAACTTCCTTGTACACATATACCACCTGTTATCGCTCTGTAAATTCCCAGAGGTTGTCAAGAAAGAAGAAATCTACGAGAGGTAACTTTATCCAACCACTTCGAAACTGGAATCTAGCCCTACCAGTTTCAGAGAGGGATCTCTCTGTATGATTTAGCTATGTTATATCTTTAAGATATTGGGCTAGTTATATAAAATAAGATTGACTGGTTTGTTGTTTTTGTTAAGTTGGTTGAAGGGGATTTACGCATCCATTGGGCTATGGGGTCTGTATTATAAAGATAGAAATCTAAACCAGAAATAAAAGATTCTTTCACAGGGAAATATAATGCATTCGTTGGATTCCTTAGCAATAAAGTGATGAATAGCAGAAAAGATGTGAATATCAATTAAAATGAAGAAGCATTTAAGAATTTCTTCACTGTAATATCAGAAGATAAACATTAAAATATTTCAAAGTCTGAAACAGGGTATACAAAGATAAATCCTGCAACGTGTGTTACTTTTAAAAGATTTAGCTTACAAAACAATATGACAACTGAGCAAGAAGAACATTCAACATAGAAAAGAAAACATCACCAATGAATAACACGTGAGAATCCTGCGAAGACATCTCTTTGTATTAATGGAAGATCTCCTGATAAAAATTACAGTTTTGTAGCTTGCAAGGCGTAAAGATCAACCCTCAGTACTTCAAAGTGTGAATTATTTATAACCAAAATTACATATGATCGTGTCATTAAAGATCAGGACGTGGCTAATCTAAATTTAGCTAACTAACTTAACAAGATACAAAAATTTAGGAAACTGCTTGATGATGTGTTGAAACTTCATGCTGATTTCTTGGGGTGAACCGTTGGTGAGGCCTCTGCATGACCTCGCCTAACTGGATAGCTGACTAGGCTTGGACATCTCATCAACTACTCGATCAGATTGCAAATCTCTTCCCATCGAAGGTGACTAGGAATGTTGACTTTGAGCAATATTTGGTATACTTCATCCATCTCCGTGTACTTGGCAAAAGTTGGCTTGATGATGAAGATGTACCGGATCTCATGCTGTATACTGATCTCTAACTATAAAGCATCTAAGAATGCCTTGCCTATGATACTACCTTGTATTCCTGAGATTTTTGAGATATCCTTATCCACAGTGGCTAGTTTCTTTTTGTAATTGGAACGTGTCATTAACTTGTCATTTATAACTCTCATACCAGGAAGGCCTTTCTTCTGCAAAGCTTCGATCTTGTTGAAAAATATTTGCACTCCTGCATCCATGGTCTGGACATTTTTCTCCATGGGATCCTGTGGTGTAGTTGTCTGTGAGATAGTGACCGAAAGGTCTTGTTGTTCTGTCTCAACCAGAGTGTTTGTCTCCCATTCTGTCTGGTTGGTGAACTTCTCTATCTCAGGCCTAGATGTGTGGACATATGGGATATTCTTATTCTTAGCTCTCATATCTGAAATTATCCCGCAAGGGTCATAATTCTATATGAAGCTAACAAAAAAATTCATCTCCTTTAACAGTCTATTTGCTTCCTCCCCAGCGCCTTTGCTATTACAGATGAATCATCCTATTTTCCCTTTGATCCTAAGTTGTCGCTTCTTTTTCAGAGACACAAAATGTATGTCGTTTGAGTTGATCATATGCCTTATGTACTCCAGGGAAAATATCCTCATAGGTAGATACGTGGGTAACTTGTATGGAGCCAATTCGCACCCATACACTCTACTCTCTGTGTGGTCTTGGTACAGGTACCAGTCTCCCATTTTTGCAAGATCCGAGGGGTGTAGGATCCTCTGAATTTCCTCGTTTATTCTCGGCTCAGGTCTGCCACTGAGCATGCTCACCACGGGATGGTAGAACTGCTCAATAAATTGCTTAAAGCTGAATTATTTAGAGTTGTGTCTGAGCAGCGAAGTCCACACTGCCACTGCCTGTGGCCTTCCATCCTTGTCCATCTTCTACATCAAAAAGGAGAATTTGTCTTCTTGAAAGAATACGAACATGTAAGCCAGTATTGAGGAATACCGGAACATGCCTTCTGTGGTGAAATTTGAGAATTTCTCATGAATGTTGTCTCCCAGGAAGGCATTGTAGTCAAACTGAGTGGTGGGTTTCTCATCTGTGGAGAAGATGGACAGAAAACCCAATATGGGTTCATCCACCCATTGATCTGAAAAATACCCAAGCAGGGCACAGAGCGACGATATGACCTGGTTTCCCTTTACTGAGAACATGGATGAAGTATATGGGGGATTTGTAGTGGGGAGCTGAGCGGTCTATGGGAGAAAAAGCTTGAAAATCTGAGCTCTTTGGGGAAATGATAATTTCTGGTATAGTTCCGTGATGATTTCAAGGTTGAAAGGTGAGGCAGATTCGTCTCTGGGTATCTGCATCATCTAATCAATGGCTTGTGGTGTAATGAGGAAAATAATTTCTCCTGATGAGGACACTATGGCTCTCTGGTCGGGGATGTAATGGGCTTGGCATTTGAGGGAGAATTCGGGGAAATTGGTGAACCTAGGGGAAAAGATACAGGGGAAGGTTTGACTCCCAGAGCCCAATTTCGTCGCTCTAGTCAAGGAAAACCTCTTTGATCCATGATTGCAAGTCCGCGAAGTCGAATTCACATATGGTGTCTGTGATTAAATGGTATTTGTCAGCTAGAGGGATCCTGTCGAGGTCGACAGGGGGCGGTTGTAAAGGATTTTCCTTAGCTTTTGTTCTCTTTTATTTTGGCGCCATCGCTGTAAAAATACCTGCAAATCAAACAATCGTTAGTGGGGATGATGGTGTCTTTGGACAGTTGACTGAAACGGAGAAAAACAGGAAAAAATTCTCTGGTGCGACGGGAAAGGTATTTTCTGGTGAGACGACACGGTAAGCAATGGAAGAAAGAAGGGAAATGGTGGTTTTGAGTAAACGAATACCCGTTGGGTGTGGGAGATGGGTTAGTAGGTTAACGGATAGGTTAGCCAATAATAAATGGCCAACGAGTCGTTTAGGGCATGAGATGGCAGGTGAAAATGACTGAAGAATACGATTGGACGACGTCGTGGGAGTTGATTGGGGAGTAACCATAGTGAGAGGAGTTGTAAAGGGCGAACAAGGGGAATGGAATGACAGAGTAATGAAACGTGACCTCTAGGGGAAAATCATGGATAATGACATCATGGGGTGACAAGGTATGTCAGGCCGCGGGGGGCGGTGGGATTTGGAACCAATGGATTCCTGCCACGTAGAGATAAGGGACCCGCCAGAAAACAATCCATTCTGAACCCCCCCCCCTCCATTATAGACAGATCGGTTGGGGGGGTCCAAAAAACACCATGAGCCATTGATTTGCGCACTTTCTTCTCAACCATATATCTGTGCGCAATGTTTATACTTCATTCCAGACCCTCTCCCCCGACCATTAAAAGAAGAACGGTCGGGGGGGGAGGGGAGGGGTCTGGAATCCAATATAGGCCTTGGATCTATGCGCTAACATCTGATCCGTTCATATATGTGCCTTTTTTATCTCTGATTCCGGACCCCCCCCCACCGCTAAAGGTAGAATGGTCGGGGGGGGGTCCAGAAAGACTTGTCAACCGTAGATCTGGGTGCCCGCTCTCCATCCATTCATCTATGCACTGTGCTTAACTGTGAGCGTGAAGTCATATGTGCTCCGAAAAACTTAGGATAAGTTCATATCATGGTTTTTCCCAAGATTTTCCATGTTTTTATCACCAAGGGGTTAGACATCAAACCTTTTAAACCTCAAAGATATGGTTCAACATTGATCATCATGCTTGTTTTATTGAGATAAAGAAAACTACCCTATGCTCTAAACTAATTACCTATGACAATTAGCCCAGATTAAACTGTTGGACTAAGAAATTACTCTATCCTGGGGTTATCTGACCAAGATTAGGCAGTTTGGTCAAATTTATTCACTAACTAACCTAAATCACTTAGCTAAGATTAAACAGTTTAGCCAAGCTTATTCACTACTCCTATCAACATCAATTTAAAATAACTTGGCCATGCTTGAAAGGTATGGACCAAGTCATTGTTATTGCATGGGGATCTATTGAGTTTCTTTTATGCCCTCTTTTATTCTTTTTATTTCTTTTATTTTTCTTTTTCTTTTTCTTTTTCTTTTTCTTTTTCTTTCTCTTTCTTTTTCTTTTTCTTTTCTTTTTCTCAAATTATTTGCAGAATGGACAATCATTTGACAAACAAAAACACTTAAAGAGATAACATTTCAGTCACCAGTTGATCCTATAAATTATAGGGTTATAACAGTGGCTCCACCTGGGGATGGTACTCTCCTTATGAAGTGCCGAGAATCCCAATTCCTGATGTTCTGAAAAACTTTCTCCATAGTTGCCTTTGT
This sequence comes from Picea engelmannii, assembly GCA_009831015.1. NCBI lineage: Eukaryota > Viridiplantae > Streptophyta > Pinopsida > Pinales > Pinaceae > Picea > Picea engelmannii. Next base: position 308,952 of record ML796310.1, on the reverse strand, counting down.
TGCTTGATTAGTTTTATTTTTGAAAATTGGAAGACAATGTCCGGTGGCTTAGGGCCTTCTCTGCGGGCTTCAACCATATGATCAAAGTTATTTCACTCAAAAACTTGTAAACAAAATGAAAATGGTTTGTACAATGGAAATTGTGACTTCAGGTCCCTACTGAGGAGGTGAATAGTGCTTCAGCATTCTGCCATTTACAGGTCCTCCTGGAAGATATGTCCCATCGTTGTTGTTGAGAAAGAAGGCATTATTTCCTCTGAATGCTTGAATCATGTAAGGTCCCTTCCATAGACTGTTGAATTTTCCATGCTTCCCCTTATTCTCATTTCGGGCATCCCATCTCAAAACCAAGTCACCTAGCTCAAAGTCATCTTCTTTAGTTCTTTTGTCAAAGATCTTCTTAATGCTTTCTTGGACAACCTGAGTTTTGTTATATACTTCTTCTTTGGATTGCTGCAAGTGGATCATCTAGTTTATCCTTCTTTGAGAGTCATTCGGCTCGGCTTGCATCTCTTGCAGCAATTTCATGACAGGAACTCCTAAGGAAGTGGGAAAAACTGCTTCAGTGCCATAGACCAGCTGATATGGTGACATACCAATTGACATATTAGTGGTTAGTCTATCGGCCCATAGTGCGAAAGCTAATTTATTATGCCATGATTTTTTGTTTTCTTGCAAAGTCTTCTTAATAATGTTCACCAGGGTCTTATTGGATGACTCCGCCAGCCCATTTCCCTAAGGATAATAAGCTATGGAATGACCCAAACCAATATGATATTGGTTGAAAAATTCTATGAGATTCTTAGATCGTAAAGCAGTTGCATTGTCAATTATAATCTTTCTAGGATATCTAAAACGAGACAAGATATTATTTTCAAGAAATTTAATAATGACAGAATCATTAGCTTGCCTGCTTGGTACAGCTTCGATCCATTTTTTGAAATATTCTGTGGCAGTAAGAATCCACCTGTGTTGTCCCAAAGAGGGAGGATGTATTTCTCCAATAAAGTCTAATCCCCATTTCTAGAAAGGAGCTTCAACATAGATTAGTTTCAAGGGCAAAGGAAGAAGCTTCTTTTTTCCCTTGAAAACCTCACATTTATGACACGAAGTCACTTTCTGATGCACATCGGCGAACAACGTAGGCCAATAGAACCCAACTCTTACAATTTTATTAGTTGTAGTCTTCTAGCTTAGATGACCACCATAGTCTCCTGCATAAAAATCATGAAATACTTTGTGAGCTTCATCTTTTAATAGATAATTCAACAAAATACCTCCAGGATCCTTCCAATAAAGATTTCCTTCTAAAATGCAAAATTTTAATGCCTTTAATTTCAAAAACCTAGATTTAGTTTTGGTCAGACCAGGGGGAGCTTGTAAGTTATGCAAAACAAATATCCGGTCTACGTACCATGGAGAGTTCATAAATACCTCTTTCACGCTTGGAGTCGCTTACTCTCCCTATTCGTCTACTGCAGCTAAGAAATTAATATCAAGAACATGGAAATTGGATTCAGCCATTAACTTTTCTAGACCTTTACCTTTAATTAGTTTAGTAGGCTTAATCTCTATGTCATATTCCAAAATGACAGCAATCCATTTTCCTCTTCAGTCATCTGGGTTGTCATAAGTTAAAATGTCTTTTACTACCGCATTTGGAACATAAGCGATGGTGTGGAAATGGAGAATATATACTCTAAAATCCGTTATGGCTTTCACCAGGGGGAAAGCTTGTTTCTCCATTATTTTATAATTCAAAGAAGCATCTCTTAATTCTTTACTGAAAAAGGATATGGGTTGTTCATACCCTTCGTTTTTTTTCTGTAGTAATATTGTTGCAATGGTATGTTCAAAAGCGAAAGAAAAAAGATAAAAATCTTTGGTGAAGTCAGGACTGATCAAGACTGGAGCATGTGTGAGTGCATGTTTAACTTTTTCAAAAGACTGTTTAGATTCAATGTCCCATTTTATTTTTGTGTCCTTTTTTAACATGTTGGTGATGTTCCTGAGAAGCTCGGCCAGGTTGGGTATGAATCTTCTCAGAAAGTTTATTTTTCTAATGAAAGACTGTAACTCTTTGATATTCCTTGGGTGTTCTAATTTCTGAATGGCCTCGATTCTGCTGGGGTCTATATTAATTATGTTCTTAGATATTATGTTCCCTAGCAGTTTACCTTCCTCTAATCTGAAAAGGATTTTCTTAGGATTCAGAGAAATCCCGAATTTCCTGCATTTCTCAAATACTCATCTGAGATGTCATAAGTGCTCATCATCGGATTGGGAATACACAGTTACATCGTCCAGATAAATGACAATAAAGTTTCCAAGTTCTTCCAAAAAAGCGATGCCCATCACTCTTTGGAAAGTGGCCCCAGCATTCATCAACCCAAAAGGCATTTTCACGTACATGAAGGTACCCCAAGGTGTTGTGAAGGTTTTTTTCTCTTGGTCATCTAGGTGAACGAGAACCTAGTTATAGCTTGAGAAACCGTCTAGTAAGGAGATTCGACTGGATCCAACTACCTTTTGTAATATGTGGTCCAATTTTGGCAATGGGTAGTTGTCTTTCAGAGAAACCTTGTTTAGGTTTCAGAAATCAATGTAAATCTTGATTTCCCCAGACTTCTTTCGAGTTGGGACCAGATTTGAAACCCATTTGGAAAATCGTAAGGGGACTGTGATTTTAGCATCATACATCTTTTTGATTTCTTTTTCTATCAGTGGAAGTAACTTGGGATTGATTCTCCTAAGTTTCTGTCTAAAAGGTTTTTGATCTTCTTTTATCAGGATCCTATGTTGTATGATGCTTGTGTCATAAGATTTTAAATCTTCATAACCCCAAGCAAACACATCTGAATATTCCTTGAAAAGTTCAATGTATTTAAGTTTTTTCTCAGGGGGTAAAGATTTGGAAAGTTTTACCATCTTGGGTTTCTCTTCTATCCCTATGTTGCAGTCTTCAACTTCTTTACCACTGGCTTCAATTTTTGGTTTTTTAGCTACATCATTAAAATCAAAAAGGTCTTCTAAAGGAACTAAACCCCTAGGTAAAAAAATACTCTTTAAATGAAAAACATCGGATTCTATCTCATCTTCACCTAACTCTCCTGAATCTACTTTATTTACACTGTCATTTCCAAAATCAGATTTATTTACATTTTCATCCTCATTTTCTAAGTCTATGTTTGTACATTCAAAATCATTTTTACATTGTAGAAAATATTCAATTTGATCATCGTTCCCAAATACCTACCAGTATCTGATGTTGTCTAGGACAGTCGGTCTGCACTTCACCTCCACCATGTATGGGTGAGTGGAATGAAAAGGTATCTTTCACGTAGTTGCTGACATAGCTACCCAACCGCTACAATATTATGTCCCCTGGGCATCACCTGCAAATCAACTTCGGTGAAACATTTAAGGGCATCCAAAACAACATTCCTATAAGCTCTGATATGGGGATGTTTTGCAGCATACTCACCTTTAATTTGTTTCATAATTAATTCGGAGTCCCCTCTTACCATGATTTGTTTGGCACCAACCTTCTTTAGTAGTTTCAGACTGAGCATCAAATATTCGTACTCAGCTATGTTGTTAGTGCATTGAAAAATTAGTTTGTAAGAATGGTTTTCCAAATACTAGATCTGTGATTGTGCAACCAAAATCCTACTCCAGCACCTTCTTTGTTTACAGCTCCATCGAAGTCCATGCTCCAGAAATCTGCTAGAAATTCTTAACTTATCACATTTTTCTTTCTTTCTGCCTCAGTGATTTCTTGGCCATCTTTCGGATAAAAATTTTCCTCTTCCAACTGAGAAATTTGTTCTCCCGTATCATCGTCATTATATAGGATAAAGGAATCCAGGTCAGAATGTGCAGAGTACAGAGGATAGTTATGTGGTTTCTCTTGGTTGCTGACCATATATTTCATTAGCGTCTCTCTGTACAGTCTTCTCTGTTTCCCTAATACTAGGATGGTGGCATACGACATATCCAACTGCAAAGTACCTTTCAACTTGCCCCCCCCAAGACCTGGACAACAACATACCATATTTCGGGGGAATGTCTGCGAACACAACATCCATAACCATGCTTTTTGCTAGAATTTGAACTAGATTGATACATAATTCCTTGATCGATTCGATACATCTAACTTTGCTGGAGTCAAAAGAGTGTAAGTCCTTGTAAGGTCTGGTGACCTCGAGCCCTAGTTTTTCCATCACTACTTTAGGCATTAGGTTATGGGAAGCACCTAAATATAACATAGCATTATGCAGAATCAATTAGTGTATATGAAGGCTGATGTAAAAAGGAGCGACAGCACCATTGTCAGTCTCACCATCAACTTCAAGGCCAAACAGGAGTTTAGGTTGATCGTCGGTAAGATTTACAGTGTCTGAATGATTCGTTGATCCAACAGTTAAGGCCTTCGTGCCTATATTAGGTTCAATGCTCAGCGCTTTGATCACCTGCGATCAGTAAGCGTCCTTACTCATCAACTCGGAAAGGGGAATGGGAATTTTCACTTTGGCTAATTCCCCTTCGAGGCTGAAAGGAGTAGGTGTTCTGCTTTGGCTCAGCAATTCTGATTTGTCCACCATAGTCTTCTGGGCAGAAGTATTTGGTGGGTTGGTTGATGAAACCTCAGTCTACATTGATCTTTGTAAAATGGTAAGGTTTATTTTTGCTGGAGCTTCAGCATTGCCTTTCTCAGGGATCTTTTTGGTAGAAGGCTCAGGGGCTTTCTTGGTTTCGACCACTTTCTTCATTTTGGTTACCTTTTTTGGGGAAGTTTCATCCGTCTTCTTACTTCGCAAATTGTACTTCATGTGTACCTCCATAATGGAATTTTCAAATGCCTTCTATTCAGTCTCTTCAGCTTCTTTGCTCACCTGTGTTTGAGAAAGAAGGAAAAGTTCTTGCTCTTCCTGAGTGAGGAAAATAGCTTCGTTATCATGAATGTCCATGAGGTTTATGTGTGTGTCCTCAAATTCCTCAATTACCTCTTCTCCTTCATTGGCTTAATTTTCTTGTAGAGGTGGTCTGATCTGTTTATCAAGACCCCTCTGTTCTCTTTGATCCCTGGGATCTCTCTGCCTGATTTGAAGAGGATTTCTTCTGAAGTTGGGATTCTGAATTTGTGGAGCAGGTTGATTTTCTCTAGGAGGATTTCTTTCGGATACAGTGAGTCTCTCCATCATCCTTTCCATTTCTCTAGCTAAGGAATCCAATTTGGCATCAGAAGAATATGTGGAAGGTTCTTCTTTAATCATGACTCTTCTTTCGGTCCTCTTTCGTGCCCTTTTAGCCAACAGGTTGGCCTCCACACTTATTGTGCTTTTCTACATGTCTTCTAGGGTGGTGGAGTTTCTTTCCCTTAATTGATATGACATATCAGCATCGAAACCGTCAGGGAATTTTATCAGTGCTAAACCTTGTGGGGGTTTAATATTGGCTGGCATTGCATTGTACAGACTATTGAAGCAGGTACAATAATCTTGAACCGTCTCATCTTGATTCCTTTTGATGTTTTCGTATTCTGACAAGATTTGGAGAGGATTTTTCTTTACCTCCCATCTATCTAAAAAACTTCTTTGAAATGTTGTAAGGTCGAGCACTGAGGCAGCACGTAAACCTTTGTACTATTTATTAACGTCACTGGTCAAAATCTGCGCAAACAATCTCATTTGAATGCCAACTTCATCTACTTCCTACAAATCAAAATAGTCATTCATTTTATCAACATGTTGTTGTGTGCTCAAGGGCCCTGTTCCATCGAACTATGGAAGTCTCGTTTGATAATCCCGGGGCATAGCATGTAGAGGTGTGTCCAACACCAAGGGAGCATATATGGCTGCCATGATAGGTGGAGGAGGTGGGACAACAACCTGGATGATAGGTGGGGTGGTGACAGAAGATGAGGAGGAGGAGGGGCTTGCTGGCACGGAGTGAGAAGTTTGAGGTTTTGTAGTGGGAAATAGTATTTCAGGAGTCTGGGGTTGCAGGGTTTTTGGATCTAAGACGATTTTAGTCACAAAGCTATCAAATTTTGTTTTAAACAGGCTTTGTTCAAAAATGGTGTCAAAGTTGAGATCTTGAAGGGTAGCAAATTCCTCCAGAAGAGAAGGGGACCTGTGAAGGGGACTATGACTCCCGGAACCTTATGCAATGGTCTTATTTCTAAGTAACTATTCAGGATTATCAGTTGCTATTGCAAGTTTTGGGTCTGGGTGAGATCGAGTATAAACTCTTTTAGGAGCCAGATTTTTCTAATTTTTATATATTTTTTAGTTTTATGAGTCTGAAATTAATATGCACAAGATTTTAACAACCTCTAAACATTATTTCTTTTTCAGACTTATAATTTGTTTAGAAACAAAATTTTCTTATAAGGAAAAGAAAATGTGGGGTTGAAAAGTTCGTTCGTCCCTAGTATGGTCGCCACTATGTTATCGCTCTGTAAATTCCCAGAGGTTGTCAAAAAAGAAGAAATCTACGAGAGGTAACTTTATCCAACCACTTCGAAACTGGAATATAGCCCTACCCGTTTCAGAGAGGGATCTCTCTGTATGATTTAGGTATGTTATATCTTTAAGATATTAGGCTAGTTATATAAAATAAGATTGACTGGTTTGTTGTTTTTGTTAAGTTGGTTGAAGGGGCTTTACGCATCCATTGGGCTATGGGATCTGTATTATAAAAATAGAAATCTAAACTTAAAATAAAAGATTCTTTCACAGGGCAAGATAATGCATTCGTTGGATTCCTTAGCAATAAAGTGATGAATAGTAGAAAAGATGTGAATATCAATTAAAATGAAGAAGCATTTAAGAATTTCTTCACTGTAATATCAGAAGATAAACATTAAAATCTTTCAAAGTATGAAACAGGGTATACAAAGATAAATCCTGCAATGTGCGTTACTTTTAAAATATTTAGATTAGAAAACAATATGAAAACTGAGAAAGAAGAACATTCAACATAGAAAAGAAAACATCACCAATGAATAACACGTGAGAATCCTGTGAAGACGTCTCTTTGTATTAATGGAAGATCTCTTGATAAAAATTATAGTTTTGTAGCTTGCAGGACGTAAAGATCAACCCATAGTACTTCAAAGTGTGAAGTATTTATAACCAAAATTACATACGATCCTGTCATTAAATATCAGGACATGGCTAATCTAAATTTAGCTAACTAACTTAACAAGATACAAAAATTTAAGAAACTGCTTGATGATATGTTGAAACTTCATGCTGATTTCTTGGGGTGAACCGTCGGTGAGGCCTCTGCACAACCTTGTATGACTGGATAGCTGACTAGGCTTGGACACCTCATCAACTACTCGATCAGATTGCAAATCTCTTCCCATCAAAGGTGACTGGGAACGCTGACTTTGAGCAATCTTTAGTATACTTCATCCATCTCCCTGTACTTGGCAAAAGTTGGCTTGATGATGAAGATGTACCGAATCTCATGTTGTATACTAATGTCTAACTGTAAAGCATCTAAGAATGCCTTTCCCATGATACTTCCTTGTATTCCTGAGAATTTTTAGTTATCCTTAGCCACAGTGGCTAGTTTCTTTTTCTAATCGACAAGCGTCATTAACTTGTCATTTGTAACTCTCATACCAAGAAGGCATTTCTTCTGCAGAGTTTCGATCTTGCTGAAAAATATTTTCACTCCTGCGTCCATGGTCTGGACCTTTTCCTCCATGGGAGCCTGTGGTGTAGTCATCTATGAGATAGTGACCGAAAGGTCCTGTTGTTCTGTCTCAACCAGAGTGTTTGGCTCCCATTATGTCTGGTTGGTGAACTTCTCTATCTCAGGCCTGGATGTTTGGACATATGGGATATTCTTATTCTTATCTCTCATCTCTGAAATTATCCCACAGGGGTCATAATGCCATATGAATCTAACAAAAAACTTCATCTCCTTTAACACTCCATCTGCTTCCTCCCCAGCACCTCGGCTATTGCAGATGAATGATCCTATTTTCCCTTTGATCCTAAGTTGTTGCTTCTTTTTCAGAGACACAAAATGTATGTCGTCTGAGTTGATCATCTACCTTATGTACTCCAGGGAAAATATTCTCACGGGAAGATACGTGGGTAACTTGTATTGAGCCAATTCGCACCCATACACTCTGATCGTTGTGTGGTCCTGGTACAGGTACCAATCTCCCATTTCTTCAAGATTCAAGAGGTGTAGGATCCTCTGAATTTCCTCGTTTATTCTCGGCTCAGGTCTGCCACTGAGCATGCTCACCAAGGGATGGTAGAACTGCTCAATAAATTGTTTAAAGATGAATTTTTTAGAGTTGTGTCTGAGCAGTGAATTCCACGCTGTCACCGCATGTGGCCTTCCATCCTCGTCCATCTTCTACATCGAAAATGAGGATTTGTCCGCTTGAAAGAATAGGAACATGTAAGCCAGTATTGAGGAATACCGGAACATTCCTTCTGTGGTGAAATTTGAGAATTTTTCATGAATGTTGTCTGCTAGGAAGGCGTTGTAGTCGAACTGAGAGGTGGGTTTCTCATCTATGGAGAAGATGGATAGAAAACCCAATATGGGTTCATCCACCCATTGATTCGAAAAATACCCAAACAGGGTGCAGAGCAACAAGATGTCCTGGTTTCCCTTTACTGAGAACATGGATGAAGGATACGGGGGATTTGTACTGGGGAGTTGACCGGCCTGTGGGAGAAAAATCTCGAAAATATGAGCTCTTTGGGGAAATGATAATTTCTGGTATAGTTCTGTGATGATTTCAAGGTTGAAAGGTGAGGCGGATTCGACTCTGGGTATCCGCATCATATGATCAATGGCTTGTGGTGTAATGAGGAAAAGAATTTCTCCTGATGAGGACACTATGGCTCTCTGGTCGGGGATGTAATGGGCTTGGCATTTGAGGGAAAATTCGGGGAAATGGTGAACCTAGGGGAAACGATACAGAGGAAGGTTTGACTCCCAGAGCCCAATTTCATCGCTTTGGTCAAGGAAACCCTCTTTGAGCCATGATTGCAAGTCCGCGAAGTCAAATTTGCATCTGGTGTTTGCGATTAAATGGTCTTTGTTGGCTAGAGGGATCCTGTCAAGGTCGACAGGGGGTGAGAGGAAAGGATTTTCCTCAGCTTCTGTTCTCTTTGATTTTGACGCCATCACTGTAAAAATACCTACAAATCAAACAATCGTTAGTGGGGATGATGATGGCTTTGGACAGTTGACTGAAACGGAGAAAAATGGTAAAAAATGCTCTGGTGCAACGGGAAAGGTATTTTCTGGTGAGACGACATAGTAAGCAATGGAAGAAAGAAGGTAAACGATGTTTTTGAGTAAACAGATACCCGTTTGGCGAGGGAGATAGGTCAGCAGGTTAACAGATAGGTTAGCCAATAATAAATGGCCAACGGGTCATTTAGGGCATGAGATGGCAGGTGACAATGACTGAAGAATATGGTTGGGCGGCGTGGCGGGAGTTGATTGGGGAGTAACCATGGTGAGAGGACTTGTAAAGGGTGAACAAGGGGAATGGACTGATAGAGTAATGAGACGTGACCTCTAGGGGAAAAACGTGGATAATGACATCATGGGGTGACAAGGTATGTCAAACCGCAGGGGTCGGTGGGATTCGGAACCAATGGATTCCTGCCACATAGAGATAAGGGGCCCGCCAGAAAATAATCCATTCCATACCCCCCCCCCTCTGTTAAAGACAGATCGGTCGGGGGGGTCTGAAAAACACCATGAGCCATTGATTTGCGTGATTTCTTCTCAGTCGTAGACCTGTGCGCGATGTTTAGACTTCATTCCGAACNTAGAACGGTCGGGGGGGTCTGTAATCCAATCTAGGCCGTGGATCTAGGCGCTAACATCTAAGTCGTTCATATATGTGCATTTTTTATCTCTGATTCCATAACCCCCCCCCCCCCATCACTAAAGGTAGAACGGTCGGGGGGGTCCGGAAAGACTTGTAAACTATAGATCTGGGTGCCCACTCTTCGACTGTTCATCTATGCGTTGTGCTTAACTGTGAGCACGAAGGCATATGTGCTCCGAAAAACTTTGGATAAGTGCATATCGTGGTTTTTCCCAAGCCTTTCCATGTTTTTATCACCAAGGGGTTAGACATCAAACCTTTTAAACCTCAAAGATATGGTTCAACATTGATCATCATGCTTGTTTTATTGAGATAAAGCAAACTACCCTATGCTCTAAACTAATTACCTATGACAATTACCCCAGATTAAACTGTTGGACTAAGCAATTACTCTATCCTGGGGTTATCTGACCAATATTAGGCAGTTTGGTCAAATGTATTCACTAACTAACCTAAATCACTTAGCTAAGATTAAACAGTTTAGCCAAGCTTATTCACTACTCCTATCAGCATCAATTTAAAAGAACTTGGCCATGCTTGAAAGGTATGGACCAAGTCATTGTTATTGCATGGGGCTCTATTGAATTTCTTTTATGCCCTCTTTTATTCGTGTTCTTTCTTTTCTTTTCTTTTTCTTTTTCTTTCTCTTTCTTTTTCTTTTCCTTTTCTTTTTCTCAAATTATTTGCAGAATGGACAATCATTTGACAAACAAAAAAACTTAAAGAGATAACATTTCAGTCACCAGTTGATCCTATAAATTATAGGGTTATAACACCACCTACGGTAATATGTGCGGTGTATATTGAATGCATTTCTAAATTACCTCCTTATAGATGTAAAAAGAGATGTTGTTATCCAAATTTCTCTCCTTGTGTACAGTATGCCACAAGTTCATGTATCTTTCTTCCAAACATAGTTTGTTCATAGCACACAAAAACTGTGTCTTTCGGCTCCCTCTAAGCCACTAATGCTATCAATATTAACAACCATGCATAGTGGAATTATGTTCCCTTTTCCTATATCTCTCTGCAATATATCAAAAATTGATTTAACAAGAATGTCACCTAGTTCATTTGTATGCCTTCTATGCACTTCTTTGTTGTTTCTATCGCACTTGTTGGCACTTGTTCCTTGCACCACTTCCTCAAAATTTTGCAATCTAACATTTGCATCGTAAACCTGACGCACTCGTCATTGATACTTGCTACATTGAGCCCACATTCTCCTCTAAATGTATCAAAATTCCCTTTCATCCTATTTGACAAAGATTTAGCATTCGACTTATGTGTAAAATATGGTAATGTGTCCTCCCGTGTTATTGGAAACCTTGTTATCCATGCAATCAACTTTGTATCTATGGAAACAAATTTGTCCCACCATAAGTATCCTCCATGGATGCATATTAACAACATATTCACACAAGAATTTATCTCAGTGCTCCTACCAAAGTGTGGGATCTCTAACAAGTTCAGAATCTTTGATTTCTCCAACCTTGTTTCCCAAGCATGTGGCTCAACTAGGATAAATGATGTCTCTGGATAAATTACTATCCTCAAATATTTATTCAACACTAACTTCAAGAACTTCTTCTCATATGATAGGTCATGATATGAAAGATTCAGATTCACCATTGCGCCTAACATATCTTCTTCAATAAATACACCTGGTGGAATTTTTGGCTCCACAATCTCATACTTTGCTTCCTTTTGTAACCTGACCAACTTCGTTGTCGGCTTTCTAGGTGGTATATACTCCTTCAAAAAAAATTCCAAACTTGGCTCTAACTCAAATGCTCCCGGGGTTCCTTGTTGTATAGGTTCTACTAGTGGCTTAGTGTGCAATTTCTTCATTATCGATGTTGGTGTCATTGCTACCTTAGGTGGCGCCATAACTCTCTGCAACACACTTCCCTCGACAACTAACTCCTTCTTCCAATATGGAAATATCAATTTTGGCATGGTAACCACTTTATGCTAGACAAGAAGGTAGAAAAGTGTATTTTTATTAGATACAAAAAAGGAATGAAAGGATATTATCTCTGGGATCCTGCATCAAGGAAAATAATGTATATTCAACATGCAGTCTTCACGGAAGTTGGAGGAAATTTTGAGTTTGAATTGGTTCAAATAGAGGAAAATCCAGAAAATGTGAAGTTTCAACTAAGGAACGAAGAAGATGATTCAAATGAGTTGATTGAATCATATGAATATGTGTAACAAACGATCTTGGTTGTAAGGAGCTATAAACAAGTAAGAAAAATAGTCAAAAGGTACAGTCTGTCTGATTTACATTATGCATTTGTGTTAGTTTCCACTAACGAGGAGCCCAATTCGGTTAGGGAGGAAGTTGACTCGGCGGAGGGTAAACGGTAGAAGAACGCCATGGTCGAAGAGATGGAATCCTTTCACAAGAATGAGATGTGGGATTTGGTTGAGTTACCTAGTCGAAGAAAGCTTATTAGTAACAAGTGGGTATTGAAGAAAAATATGACCGTAGGAGGTCGAGTAGAGAAATTCAAAGCTTTACTAGCAACAAAAGGATATTCCTAAGTCAAAAGAGTCGACTTCGGTGATATTTTTCCCTTGTTGAAAAAAAAAAATTATTAGAGTACTAATGTATCTTATCGCAACATTTGATCTTGAAATAGAGAAAAATGATGTAAAGAAAATGTTCCTACATGGGGACCTGGAAGAAGAAATATACATGAAACAACATGAAATATTTGTAGTAAATAAAAATAAAGAGGTAGTGTGCAAGTTGAAAAGATCCCTTTATGATCTAAATCAATCACCAAGGATGTGGTATAAAACTTTTGTCGCATACATCCTTAGTTTAGGATTTGTGAGAAGCAAGGTTGATCACTTTATATATTCCAAAGAAGAAGGTGGTCATTTCATATATGTAGAATTGTATGTCAACGACGTGTTGCTAATCGAAAACCACATGGATGTAATAAAGGAGGTGAAGAAGCAACTATCCTCCAAGTTGGACATAAAGGATCTCAGTGCAACAAACTTCATTATGGGAATGGATATTATGTAATGTTCCTAACTTGGCTAGTCTAGGAAACGCTGCTAATGGGTGTGTAGGATCAAACATTTACAGCATATAAATGATCATACAAATAATAAACGCGACAAAGGACTACAAAGTTTGTATTGTGATATCTCTTTGGATTACAAAATGGTCAAATGTGGCTGAATAAACTAACAATACTCGACTAGATCAACAGACAAAGGATCTTAGCCGGAATACAAATAAGAAACTGCAGCTGAATAAAATAACAACACTCGGCTAGATCAAAAGACAAAAGGATCTTAGCTAGAATACAAATAAGAAACTAAAATATAATACCTGGAATATGGGAGCACTGCATAATCAATGAAGAATGATGGAAGACCTGGATGATCTTCCCGGTGACTAGGGTGTGTCTTTCAACACCAAAATCAACCAACTGGTGTCTTCCTCCTGGAATACACTGAACTATCTCTCCTAAGATGCACCTCTTCTCCTCAATGAAAAGTCATAATCTTCATAATAATGAATTAGGTCGTTGACCCTTCCTTTATAGCTTTCCAAAACTCTAAATCATGCTAAAACCCTAATTCATTGTTCACTTCCAAAACCCTAAATCATGATGAAACCCTAATTCACTATTGACTTCTATTTTTAGCTCATAATGACTTAAAAGCACTTTTAACCTTTTTTAGCTCAATGTCACTTTCTGAATATAACACCTGTGACTAGAGTGACCTCTAGTAACCCTATTTACCCCTCTTTGGCCCTAGCTATAGTCTAACGGGGCAGTTTATGCCATTAAGCCTTCTCTCTAGAGATCCTATTTGGAAAGGGACATTACAGGCTCCCTTTTTGAAATTGCTTGTCCTCAAGCAATACCAGTCCAGGGTGTTGCAACACCTTCTCACTCTCCGAAGTCGTGTCCTCTACTGGAAGCCCTCTCCATGTGATCAAACACTCTTTGATGACCATATTCCTCAGTTTCCACTCCCGAAACTCCAAAACCTCCTTTGGAACTAACTCCAACTGTCCCTCCTCATCCAATGAGGGAAGCTCTTTTGATGTGATAATGAATTGTCCCACTGCCTTTTTTAGGCAAGACACGTGGAACACGTTATGAATATTTCTCCCCTCTGGAAGCTCTAGCTCGTAAGAAACCTCGCCTACTCAGTGCATGATCCTGTAAGGACCATAAAATATGGGCTTGAGCTTCTCGGCCCCACTCTTCTTCAAAGATGATTATTTGTAAGGTTGGAGTCTCAAGAAAACCAAATCTCCAACCTCAAAGTTGAACTTTATCATGTGCCTCTCCGCACTTATATTCTGTCGGTTTTGCGCCATCTACAGGTTCTCTTTCAACAACTTGAGAATCTCCTGACTCTCTATGAACCAATCCTTGGCCTTGGGAGATTTTCTCTCCTCTAAGACTAAGTCTACCAAAGGGGTAGCATCGTATCTGTACAATGCTCAGAAGGGTGTCATACCAATGGACATGTGGAAGGTGGTGTTGTAGAAATGTTCTCCTAGATGTAACCACTTTACCCACGTTCTCTGTTGTCCTACTACATAGTTCCTCAAATACCCTTCAACCCACTTGTTGACAATCTCAGTCTACCCATCTGTCTGAGGGTGATAGTCGGTGCTAGGTGTCAACTCTGTCCCCATAAACCAAAACAACTCTCTCCAAAATGTCCCTATGAACCGATTGTCCCTGTCACTGATGATGTTCTTCAGCAACCCATGAAGTCTGAAGACCTCCCTGAAGAAAATCTCGGCTACCTGAACTGCGTTGTACTATGTCAGTATGGCATAGAGGTGAGAAAACTTGGTCAATATATCGACCACTACATAGATACACTCCTTACCCTGGACCTTGGGTAGACCTGTGATGAAGTCCATAGATATACTCTCCCATTTCTGCTCTGGAATGGGCAGTGGCTGAAGTAGCCCTGCTAGAAGAAAATTCTCTGACTTGTTCTGCTAGCAAGTCACATACTCACTGACGTGTCTCATAATGTCTTGTTTGAGGCCCTTCCATGAGAACCTCTCTCTGATCTTTCTGTAGGTTTTGAAGAACCCCTGATGGCCTGCTAGAGGTGAATAATGAACTGCGGTGAGGATCTTCTTTTTAAGCCCTGAAACTGGCACCAAGTAGACTCTATCCTTGTAAAATATGACATCATCAATGACCCTATACCGGTCATCATGTATCTACCCATCCATCACCTAACAAGAGAACTTTTTCTTGGAATATTCCACTAACAAGTGGGATTTCCAATCTGCTGAAATATCCATCAAAGAACATGTCGCAGGTCTCCTCGATAGTGCATTGTCCACAATGTTCTTCTTCCCCTTGACATACTCTATGTCAAATTTTAATTCATGTACCTTTGTCACCCATTTCTCTTGGCGCTCACTGAGGTCCTTCTGCTCAAGGAAATACTTCAAACTTTTGTGATTGGTCTTGACCACGAATTTTCTACCCACCAAATATTGTCTAAACTTGGTCAAGGCATGCATGATTGCCAACATTTCCTTCTCATAAATGGAGTACAACCTCTCAGGTTGACTAAGCTTCCATCTCTCGAATATAATGGGGTGTCCTCCCTGCATAAAAAATGAACCGATCCCTTCGCCGAATGCGTCACACTCTAGTACAAATGGCAAGGTGAAGTCTGGTAGTGCCAACACTAGACAAGTGACCATGACTTCCTTCATGTGATCAAAGGCTTCCTATGATTTATCGGTCCATATGAAGGCCCCATGCTTGGTAAGATCTGTCAGCGGTGCTCCAAGCTGAGAAAAACCTCGAATGAACCGCCTGTAACAGCTGCACAGCCCAAAGAAGCTCCTCAATTATGTCATGTTCTTGGGCATCGACCAATCCAGAATGGCCTTGATCTTCTCTTGGTGCACCTGTACCCCCTGTGCACTGATGATGTGGCCTAAGTAAAGCATCTTTTTCATACCAAACTCGCACTTGGACTCTTTGGCATATAATTATTGTGCCTCCATGATGCTCAATACCTCATCCAGGTGCCTCATATGCTCTTTCCATGACCGGCTATAGATCAATATGTCATCGAAGAAAACCAAGACTAATTTCCTTAACTAATCCCTGAATATATGGTTCATGCAAGACTGGAATGTGGAGGGTGAATTGGTTAGCCCAAATGGCATAACTAGGAACTCGAAGTGTCCAAAATGACATCAAAATGTCGTCTTATCTATGTCCTTCTCTCGGATGTTGATCTGATGATAGACAGAGCATAGATCGATTTTTTAGAAGAAAAATACCCCATGCAGTTCATCCATAAACTCGTCAATGCGTGGGATAGGGTACCGGTTCTTGATGGTTTTCTTGTTCAAGGCTCGGTAATCAATGCACATCCTCATGGTTCCATCCTTCTTTAGAACTAAGACAACTGAAGAAGAAAATGGGTTGTTGCTCGGTCTGATGTGTCCCATCGCCAGCAATTCCTTGATTGCCTTCTCTATCTCATCCTTAAACCTCCTAGGATGACGACAGGGGGGGTGATCATAGGTTTGGCCCCCTCCTCCAACTCAATGGTGTGCTCAAACCCCCTGTTAGGTGGTCTCCCTGGTGGAATTTCCTCAAAGACCTATTGATGTCGTCCCAATAAATTCTTGATCTTTGTATGGTATTGTTGTCGACCTTACGAATCCTTCTGAGTAGTGATCAAGCATTCTGTAGCATATGCTACCTCCCCATGTATAAATATTCTCTCCATCCTCTTGGCTGAAACTGTCCTGGGTGCTCCTGTCAACATACCTCTTAGAACAACCTTCTTCCCATCCTGATCTCTGAATCCCATTTCCAAGGTTTCGTAGTTGGTAGTGATTTTTCCCAAGGTAATCATCTACTGAACTCCTAACACCACATCTGTTTCTAATAGGTTAACCACATAAAATGTGTCTCTCACTGTGTAGTTGCCTAACTTCATCTTTAAGTTTGGAACTCTGTCTAGACACTCCACTATGTGGCCATCTACTACTGCAACATCAAACCCCTCAAACTCCTTTGTCTGAAGTGCCTGTCTCGATACTAGTGAAGAATCGATGAAGTTGTGGGTGGCCCCACCATCTATCAGGGCAATTGCCAATTTCCCCTGAATAATCCCTCTGATACAGAGGGTATCATACCTGGGAACACCAAAAAGGGTTTCTATGAAACCACCCTTTGTTGGTTTCCTCCTGTTAGCATGTTCTGGCGGTTGTGGGACTATAGGAGGATGGGCTCCTACCAGTGTCGGTGGTCTACAGGGAGGATACTCCTTTGCTGGTGCTGACTCCTCCTCTGAACTAGTGGATCCACTATCCTGCTCCTCCTCCTCACTATCCATGCTTTATGTTTCTACCTCAATATAATGAAACTCTCCTTTGCCCATGCACCTATGGCCTGGGACCCAAGTATCTTTGCAGATGAAGAAAAGCTTCTTCCTCATAATCTCTCATCTAGTCTCATCATCGAACCTCTCCTTTCCCTTCCATTCTCTCTAGAATGGCTTCCTGTCTTGATCCCTCTGGGGCACAAATGGTTTGGAGAAAGTTTTAGTCTTTGGAACTGAGTTTGCTAGATCTAGAGTGCGAAGGATGGCATCCTGCAAAGTGGGAGGCTTGTATGCCTTCACCCATCCTATCAAAGGCTCTATGAGTCCTTCTGTGAATAACATGATCAACCTGGGCTCTGATATATCTGTCACTGCCACGGATACCCACTAAAACTCTGTGATGAACGCCTATGTTGTGCCAGTTTGTTGCAACTCGACTAGATCCCTGAAGTGTATATTGGGATCCTTCCTGTCAAACCTGTCCATGAGCCTATATGTAAACTCCCTAGAGGAGGTGATGCGACTGTGACCCAATGTCACCAGTCCATGATACCACCACTCATGTGCCTCACCCTCCAAGTGTAAGGTCGTGAAACTAATGGCCTCTGTCTCGGTCATCTGGTTGAGCTTGTAATACATGTCTAGCTTATGTATCCAAGCTATGGCGGTGTATTTGGACGATCCGTCAAAAGAAGGGATGGTGAGTTTCCCAAATTTTCAGATGAAATCGAGGTTATTCCCGTGCTGTTGTTGTGGTCCTCCCCTCTGTGGATCTCTGGGGAAGTTCCTGAGTTTGAGTCCATAGTACTTGACTAAGTTCATGTCCTGATGGAAGTCACGACCCAATGTTGTGTACTCCCTCCTATACTCTGCAATGTCATCGTCATGAGTGGGTGTCCTCTGTGTTATTGGTTGCAGTGCTACTACCAGGGGTGCCCTCTGGAAACTAGGAAACAAGGGTCTGGGAATCCTACTCGTAGAGGTGTATGTGTGAGAGGGTGATTGGGGTCTATTGCCTGCTCCCGAGTTCCCCTGTGCTACATGCGGGACTTGTGTATCTGGGGTGCCCACTCTAGCCAATCTATCAACCACCTGTGTCAAGGACTGAGACATGGTTCGTTGACTAGCTAACATACCGTTGATAACCTACATTAAAGTTTCCTCTGGATTGACGGGGGCCTTGCCACTGCCCTCTGGTTTCTCATATATGTCTCCTAGTATCCTCTTTGCCTCGTGCTCAGTTCTCAGCATCACGCTCTGCCCTTCTCTTCGCTTCTATGTGTGCCTCTTCCTCTTCCTCTGAGCTAGGAGGAAAAGGGGTAAAATCAGTCCTATGCCTTCTTTCCTGATGTCTATTGTAAGTGACATATTCGTCACCTACGTTTTCATAGCCCTCTAGGTCTTCTGTTGCACTCATTGTCTTTAGTCACGGGCTAGCAGGACTAAAGCTCCGATACCACTGTAATGTTTCTGACTTGGCTAGTCTAGGAAACACTGCTAATGGGTGTGTAGGATGAAAGGTTTACAACATATAAATGATCATACAAATAATAAATGCGACAAAGGATCTTAGCCAGAATACAAATAAGCAACTGCAGCTGAATAAAATAACAACACTCAGCTAGATCAAAAGACAAAAGGATCTTAGCCAGAATACAAATAAGCAACTAAAAGATAATACACGGAATATGGGAGCACTTCGGAATCAATGAAGAATGATGGAAGACCTGGATGATCTTCCTGGTGACTAGGGTGTGTCTTTCAACACCGAAATCAACCAACTGGTGTCTTCCTCCTGGAATACATTGAACTATCTCTCCTAAGATGTACCTCTTCTCCTCAATGACAAGTTATAATCTGCATAATAATGAATTAGGTCGCTAACCCTTCCTTTATAGCTTTCCAAAACCCTAAATCATGTTGAAACCCTAATTCACTATTGACTTCCAAAACCCTAAATCATGCTGAAACCCTAATTCACTATTGACTTCCAAAACCCTAAATCATGTTGAAACCCTAATTCACTGTTGACTTCTATTTTTAGCTCATAATGACTTAAAAGAACTTTTAACCCTTTTTAGCTCAATGTCACTTTCCGAATATAACACCTGTGATAGGAGTGACCTTTAGTAACCCTGTTTACCCCTCTTTGGCCCTGGATATAGTCTAACGAGGCAGTTTAGACCATTAATCCTCCTCGCTGGAGCTCCTATTTGGAAAGGGACATTACATATTAAGAGAGATCGGGTAGTTAGAAATCTTTGATTGAATTAGAAAAAGTACATTGAAACAATTTTGAAGCATTTCAACATGCAGGATGGTAAACCTGTGAAGGCGCCAATTCCTGTGGGGGTAAGGTTAACTCTTGAACAATGTCCAAAGATGCAATAAGAAATAGAGGACATGGCACATGTTCCATATGCAAGTGTTGTTGGTAGTCTAATGTATGTGACGGTTTTCACTCAACCAAAAAATTCCCATGCAATGGGACTATTGATCAAACACATGCCGAGACCAGGAAAAGAGCATTAGACCATTGTTAAGTGAGTATTCAAGATTTTTTGTGGAAAAAAATATTGTGTTATTTTTTACCAAGGGAAATCTATAGTGGGCAATGAAGTAGACATACATGTCTTTGTCGACGCCGAACATGCTAGTGATATGAATCAATGAAGGTCGACTAATGGATATGTGTTGAAGATGTTTGGTGGAGCAAGCAACTAGATAAGTAAGCGACGAACAATCATAGCCTTATCAACAATAGAAATCGAATACATGGCATCCACTCATGGAAGAAAATAAGAAGTATGGATGCAATGGTTGTGTTCAGGGATCGAGTTTGAGCAGAGAGATATGAAGATTAATTGCGACATTCAAAGTGAAATATTCCTAGAAAAGAACTGAACTTATCATTCCAAGACTAATCATATTGATGTACAATACCATTTCAATAGAGACATGGTGTAAATAAACAAGGTCCTACTGGAGAAGGTAGACACTTTGGGAAATATAACAAACTCTTTTAGAAAGTCTATGAGCGTTATGAAGTTATCTTAGTGCATAGAGGTAATGGGCATTGCTTCCATAGTTCTGTGAACAAAATTTCAGAATCTTTTGTTTTAGCAAAGAAGACAACAAGTGGGAGAATGTTGAGTTGTTGTATTATTTATAGTGAAATACTAGTCGAGGTGGATCGACTAGGAGTGGTAGTCAAAGTCAAAGTGATCGACAGGAAATTCAAAGTTGAAGTGATCGACAACAAGAAAAGAGATTATCCAACAAGAGGTAGTCAGAAGGTCATGTGGAAACCGACTAAATATCAAATGTAAGTCGACTAGTAATCCGACTGGTAGTTGAATTTAACAGAATCCTGAGATTCATCATATTTGTAGACAATGATATGTGTGGATTTGTAACCATTTTTGGGTGCATTTCTTTAGGGTTTTTCCTACTGTAAATCCTATAAATAAGGAATGTAGTTAATCTTTTTCCCATTTGGGTTTCCAAGGTAAACTCTATGTGTACTGTATGATTTCTTTGTCATTTAATTTCTAGATTAAATCTATCTTCCTCTCCTCTAGTAGGTTTAGCATGGAAATATATTTTCCTAACATCATGTTTATTGACTCTTCTAAGTTACTGTTTGATTGATATTTAACTTTGTTTTTTTATGATGACTTCATGCTTTATCTTGTGATTTTGTTTGAAGTAGTGTTCAAAGAAGATCAAAGAGTTGCCATAGTTGATTCAAAACAAGAAGATATCAATACATGGTATGGTTGAGGAAAGGCAACTGAAGGATGATGTTAATGTTGTCATGATATTAACGCATGCTAACATCAAGTTTGAGTAGCCAGGGATGACCTCTATAATGCATCATCACTCCCTGTCTAACAAGCCTGGGTGGCATTCCATTGACACTCCAATCTAATCATCTTCATGATCTATAAAATTTTGTGAATATTCCACTAGAATAGTTCGTCACAACAAATTTGATAAATAAAATTGAAATATAACCATGAAGGCTAAATTCCTTTAGAGTTTAAAAATATTTAGTTATTTGTTTTTTGCTTATGCATGAAATAGATAAATGTAGAAAAGAAAGAATAGTAAAATAAAATCACACACCATATACAAATTGAAATGCATATTTTCTCTCGGAAACCCTTATGGGAGAAAACCCATTTAGAAGGTTATGATTCTCTGGTCTCTTTTCTCTGGTATGGAAATAATGCAAGTACAAAAGAGAAGGCACTCCCTATGGAGTTATCTAAGACTTGTGCCTTGTTAGGATGCTACAAAACATTCACCCCCTTTGTTATGATATGTAATTTCCCACTCCCAATTACGCTTCTTATCTATGGAACAGAATACAATATTATAGAATGGAGCCCCTTCTCCTCCTAGTGGCTCGGTATTTAACACAACCTGATAGACAACTAGCAGTAGTTTTTTTACTTCCTCAACCCTCAATTGTGATATGGTTTTGGACCTTCTATAATATTCTTGAAATTACATAAGTGGTTATCCCCATATGCATGTGTAGTATACCTAGGGAGGTAATATGGGGTACCTAGGGAGGTACCCAATGGGAATGTAGTTATGTGTTATTAATGGAAGTCATTTAATATATGAGAATGTGGTCATTCAATGTAAGGTGGACTAGGTCCACTATATTAATAAAGGCTCACTATGGTAGTTGGATGTAATAAATGTGAGAAGGCTCTCTAGAAGGTTCCTAGGAGATAGGGAGAGATATATAAAAAAGTGTAGGCGATGTAATGAAACATAGTGAAGAATATTGTGATTGTACAAGCAAGGATTACTTGAGGAGTTTTGTCCTTCCATAAGGATTAATATATGGTGTTACCCTACCTCAAGGGTTTTCTCTATTTTTTGTGTTCATGTTATGGTGAATGGTTTATGGTTTATTCTTGGTATTATTGAATTATATTTTCATATCTGGTATAGGTGCTTAACAATTGGTATCAGAGCACTTTCCTTGGCCAAAGAAGGGAAGATTTGTTTTCTCTTTTTGCAGAATTTTTTCTAGGGAAGAAAAAGAGGGCGGCACACTTCAGTTTCAGATTTGAAGCTTTAAGAGATGAATTTGGAAAAACAAATTGGGTATTTGAATTCCTCTCGGAAAAAAACCCAATTTCAAAAAAATAATCAGCCGAAACAGAGTTCGGGAAGTAAAGTTATGAGCATTTTAAATTCAACAGTTTTTCAGGGTTTTTCCTGAAAAAGCCGTGATTTTCTGTCGTAACTTATTGTTCTATTTTTTGGGGGTTTTCATAGCAAGATGTATTTTATAGGGAAATGTGATTTCCCTAGTATTGAAGCATTCATTAAAGAAATAAAGTCAGCATGGGAAGATAATTGGCCCCATTGGGTAGATCTCAAATTGCAAGGTGATGCTACCATTTGGTGGAAATCGCTTGATTATAAGGAGATGATGACACTCTCCAATGGAGAATTTGAAAAAAATATTGTTAGACAAGTGGTCTCATGGAGAAAATAAGGATAAATAGATAACCAAGAGTTTATTTTCATGTGAAATATCTATATTATAGGTTCATGGTTGTATTCATAAAGAAAATATCGGTGTTTCTATTAACCCTAGTTGCATGCATAATTTTATCAATGTTAAGTTGGTTAATATATTGCAAGTTCCAATAAATAATATTCAAAGCACACATGTTGAGGGTGAAAATGTTCAATTTTTTAAATATTTGAAGATCACCATGGATAAATATGTGTTGCATTCATATTTTTATGCTATGGATATGGATGAAGTGGATATTGTTTTGGGATATCCTTGGATAGAATCAGTGGGTACCATTAATATTAATGTGCAAAAGAAGTTTTTAAAGTCGTGGTACAAGAAAAAGAAAATCACATTGCAGGATGTGTCTCTTAGTAAGCAACATGGACCGATGGAAGCTAGCAAAGAAGTTATTTCCCAGTCTGAAGTTGAATCAGAGGCAGAGTGTACAGAAGGAGATGAAGCAAAACTAAGAGAAGGACATAATCAGGAATCTAAGGAGGTCATTGACTCAAAGGCACAAAGTGTTGCAGATTTGAAGAAAAAAGAACAAATTCCTACAGTTGTTGTATATCCCCATCCACATCATATAGAGATGCAAAAGTCATCAAGGAAAGGGCATGTGCAACAACACATTTATGCACCAGTAGGGCACTAGACAGGAAACCGGTCAAGAGGTGCATGGAGGACTATCGACACTACGGGAAGAGCTCAAGCTACAGAAATAATCCCATGGCAACCCCGACATGATGCAAAGAAATATCAAGGTGGAAAGGTAGCAGATAGACATCATTTTTTACTTCCATTGGGATGGATGGATGGTCGTACTTGGTACCATTTGATTACATTGCTTAGCCGGTCATATTGTATGGTTTCTTCTCATGTTTCGAGGATGAAACATGTGAAGGGGGATGGAATGTAGTATACCTAGGGAGGTAATATGGGGTACCTAGGGAGGTACCCAATGGGAATGTAGTTATGTGTTATTAATGGAAGTCATTTAATATATTAGAATGTGTTCATTCAATGTAAGGTGGAAGGATAAAACTCCTCAAGCAATCCTTTCTTGTACAATCACAATATTCTTCACTATGTTTCATTACATTGCCTACACTTATTTATATAGCTCTCCCTATCTCTTAGGAACCTTCTAGAGAGCCTTCTCACATTTATTACATCCAACTACCATAGTGAGCCTTTATTAATATAGTGGACCTAGTCCACCTTACATTGAATGACCACATTCTCATATATTAAATGACTTACATTAATAACACATAACTACATTCCCATTGGGTACCTCCCTAGGTACCCCATATTACCTCCCTAGGTATACTACAATTTTACCCCCACATGGAATCATTGATGACTTAGTGAAAATATGTGTGGGTGTCTTATATATAGATAATGAATGTTAGCAACGATGGAAATGGCATAAGAACTCCCACCAGGTTTATATTTCGTTTTTCTTAGACCTCTATGAACATTTTGAAACAAGCACATTATTTGGGCCACCTAAGAAAGCTTAAACAATATAGTATAGTTGAAGAGTTCATCTCTGATTTTGAGAAATTCATCATCCACACTGAAGGCATGATAGATATCATTTTCAAGGAATGTTTTATCAGTGGTCTAAAGGAAGAATGATAGATAAGGATGAATGAGAGACAAAATTAGGTCTCCTTGGTATATATAAGAGACAAAGGGTACAATTACAATTAAAGGATCTAGTTGACCAATAAGGACAACACTAGTATCACAGTAGAATTGTCATAACTCGATATTTATGGCTTAACATGCCCCTCCCCTTCAAATAAGTGTTTCCATCAACACTTGATTAGTTGTGGATGCTTCTTTATGAATAAATCACCTGCCCATGTCACCTCTTCTACTAATAGTTTCTTCCACTTGATGAAACTCTTCCCAATATTTGTTGTAGATTAGTATATCATAAAAAATTACTAACACAAATTTTCTACAGAAGGGTTTGAAAATAGAACTCATCAAGATTTGAAATGTGGAAGGTGCATTAGTAAGGACAAAAAACATCACCAAAAACTCATAATGACCATGTGTTCTAAAGGTTGTTCTAAGGATGTCTTCCTATATCATTCTGATTTGATGATATCCAAAATAGAGATCCAACTGGGTAAAGAAAATTGTTCCTTGTAATGCATCTAATAATTCATTAATGATAGGAATAGGAAACTTATATTTAATGGTCATTCAGTTGAGCTCTCTATAATATTCCAACACAAAATAGACCACCACCACTCCTTTTCCCAAAAAAAAAATTGATTTTGTCAATGAAAATCTCACCATACTAGACTCAATCCCATTCTAGTTGTCCCAATTCATGGTGATGTATGATCAATCTGCAAGTCATCAGTGCCAAGACAAATCATCCCAAAAGGAAGGAGATGAATCAATCCAATCCCATGGGAACTCAATCTACCCCATTTGGTTGTGGAACATACTCCCTAGAGTGCATATCAACAAATTTGATGGTTCTGACCCCACACGCTAGGTCACTCAGATGGAACATTATTTTTCTCCACATGGCATCATAGATTTCTTAATGAAAATGCATGTGGGTATCTTACATATAGATCATGAATGATAGAAATGGTGGAAATGGCATAAGAACTCCCACTATGGTTATATTGTTTAGACACATTTTTTCTTAGACCGTTATGAACATTTTGAAACAAGCACATTATTTAGGCCACCTAGCATGGGGATGATTTTTCAAAAATATGTGGGTTTGTTCCTTTATATCTCATGTTGCTAAATTATGAAACGAAATATAGGATTTATTTTAGGAATACACTTTTGGAGATCTAAAATCATATCATATAAAAATTCTAAGGTTTGGCAAAGAGCTTCATTTTTAGTAAGTACTTAGGTATTCCTTTGGTTGGGAAGATTTTGAGGGAAATACACTGAGATTAACCCCTTGTCAAGATTAGAAAAAAAAATCCTCATTTTTTTTAAAAATACACCACTAGTCTAAGTTTAGAAAACAAACTTCAATTATTTTAGGATTACAACTTTAGTGATGTAAAGCCACATTAACAAATTGTTATGTTCCAAAGAGATTTGTTTCCAAGTAAGTACCTATGCATTCCCTTGATTGAAAGGTCATGAGGGGGATAAATGGGGATGAATTCCCTTCTAAGCTTAGAAAAAAGTTTCATTTCGTTTAGGAAGGCACCCTAGGTAGTATAAAACTAGATTATCAAATAGCTAAATGTTTGAAGAACTTAATTTCCAAATACTTAGGTATTCCCTTAGTTGAAAAGATTGCAAGGGAAATAAATTAGAATGAATGATTTTTTTATTTTTTTGGTACAAATCTTGAGTAATCCTTTTTAGTGGACATGATCACCACACTACCTAGCAACTATCTCAACAAACTCAAAACACAATGTTGATCACCTCGGTACCACTCTCCAGTAACCTTTTTCTTGTGGACCTACATCTCTATGGCTACTAGAGGCTCTGAGGTGGCCACCATAGTCTCCTTGTAAACTTGGTGTGATGAGTTACAATACAAAATATACCACCACCACTCCTTTTCCCAACAAAATTTTGGTTCCATCAATTAAAATCTCACCAAACTAGACTCAATCCCAAACTAGTTGTCCCAATTCATGGCGACATACAATCAATCAGCAGGTCATCAATGTCAGGACCAACCATCCCAAAAGGAAGGAGATTAATCAATCTAATCCCATGGGCCCTCACACTACCCCATTTTTTTTCTGACCCTATGACTCAAATGTGACACATACTCCCTAAAGTTCATCTCAACAAATTTGATGGTTTTGACCCCACATGTTAGGTCACTCAGATGGAACATTATTTTACCCCCACATGGAATCATTAATGACTTAGTGAAAATATGTGTGGGTGTCTTATATATAGATCATGAATGTTAGCAATGATGGAAATGGCATAATAACTCCCACTAAGTTTATATTTCTTTTTTCTTATACCTCTATGAACGTTTTGAAACAAGCATATTATTTGGGCCACCTAAGAAAGATTAAACAATATAGTATAGTTGAAGAGTTCATCTCTGATTTTGAGAAACTCATCATCCACACTGAAGTCATGATATATATCATTTTCAAGGAATGTTTTATTAGTGGTCTAAAGGAAGAATGATAGATAAGGATGAATGAGAAGCCTCTGGGGTAACCTATTTTTACAATACAACAAATGTACATGATGAGATGCTCACTAAAATTAGGTCTCATTGGTATATATAAGAGACAAAGGGTACAATTACAATTAAAGGTTATATTTTACCAATAAGGACAACACTAGTATCACAATAGAATTGTCATAACTCGATATTTATGGCTTAACATGCCCCTCCCCTTCAAATAAGTGTTTCCATCAACACTTGATTAGTTGTGGATGCTTATTTATGAATAAATCACCTGCCCATGTCACCTCTTCTACTGATAGTTTCTTCCACTTGATGAGACTCTTCCCAATATTTGGTGTAGATTAGTATATCATCAAAAATTGCTAACACAAATTTTCTACAGAAGGGTTTGAAAATAGAACTCATCAAGATTTGAAATTTGGAAGGTGCATTAGTAAGGAAAAAAAACCATCACCAAAAAATCATAATGACCTTCATGTGTTCTAAAGGTTGTTCTAAGGATGTCGTATTACATCATTTTGATTTGATGATATCCAAAATAGAGATCCAACTGGGTAAAGAAAATTATTCCTTGTAATGCATGTAACAATTCATTAATGATAATAATAGGAAACTTATCTTTAATGGTCATTCAGTTGAGCTCTCTATAATCTTCCAACACAAAATTGACCACCACCACTCCTTTTCCCAACAAAATTTTGATTATGTCAATGAAAATCTCACCAAACTAGACTCAATCCCATACTAGTCCCAATTCATGGTGACATATGATCAATCTGCAAGTCATCAGTGCCAAGACCAATCATCCCAAAAGGAAGGAGTTGAATCAATCCAATCCCATGGGGCCTCATTCTACCCCATTTTTTTATGACCCTATTACTAAAATTTGGCACATACTCCCTAGAGTGCATCTCAACAAATTTGAAGGTTCTAACCCCACATGCTAGGTCACTCGGATGGAACATTATTTTTCCCCACGTGGCATCATCGATGTCTTAATGAAAATACATGTGGGTATCTTACATATAGATCATGAATTCTAGCAATGGTGGAAATGGCATAAGAACTCCCAATATGGTTATATTGTTTAGCACATTATTTAGGCCACCTAACCAAGATTAAACAATATAATACAATCGGATATTTCATATCTAATTTTTAGAAACTCATCATCCACAATGAAGGAATGATAGATATTGTTTTCCATGAATGTTTTATCAGTGTTCTGAAGGAAGATATACATGCCCAAGTCTTAATGGATCATCCTACTACTTGATTGGAATCCTCTCAAAGATCCAAGGAATCCCAAAAGGTGGTGAATGTTCAAATTAAAAATAAAACATGTATTCTCGTTCCTCCTCCCACCATTTCTCCCCCTACATATCCCTCTCCATCCTCTCCACCCGTCAACATCCACAAGTTAAACCATGATAAAATTATGGAGCACCAACTTAAAGGTATCTACTACAACTATGATGAGATGTATTTTCCCAAGCATAAATGTAAGGACAAAAAACATTTTATGGTAATTTAAGAGGAATTTTGGATGATGAAGTTGAATCTATACCTCAAGAGACTCTACCTAATTCCATTAAAGGAATTCCTCCATCTTCTCCACTGGATGTGGAACCACAAATCTCCCTGCAAGCCTTGACTATTATTTCATCTCCCCAAACTCTCAAATTGATTGTAAACCTCAAACATAGAAAATTAATTATATTAATTGACAATGGTAGCACCGATAACTTCATTCACCGATATGAAACCCATGAAACACACTTCTACATCCATGTTGTGAAAAACTTCAAAATTATGATTACTAATGGAAATTCCATGAAATGTGATGGTCATTATGAAAATGTGCATCTTCAAACGGGCCATTTTTCCTTCAAACCCCATATTGTTTCTATTCAAATCGGTGGTTGTGACATTATTTTGGGTGTTGAAGGATTATGGACATTAGGTCCCATCACCATGAATTTTATTTATTCATACATGAGTTTCCACCATGAGGGGAGTCATTACACTTTCAAATAAATCATCGTCGATTCCCTAGAGATCATTAGCTCCCACCATATGGAATATCCTCTTGAAAAATGACATTCGGGAACTATGGACCAATTCAATGCCATTCAATCCTTTGTGACATCTTCTCAACCCATCCATCCTAACATGTAGTTGGTCTTGGCCAAACACCAATTCATCTTTGAAACTCCCTAAGGCCTACCACCCTCCCAAGGTGAGAATGATCATTCTATTCCACTCATTCTTAGTAGTATCACACCCAATTTATGTCGTTATCTCCATCCATTTTCCGAAAAAAATAAAATCAAAAATATAGTTTAGGAGTTTCTAGTTGTTGATGCCATCTGCCCTAGTTTCGATCTGTATTTTTCACCAATTGTTATGGTCCTAAAAAAATAAGGAACTTGGAAAATGTGTTGTAAATCTAGATCTCTCAATCAAATAATAGTCACGGATAATTTATGCATTCCCATCATTGATGACCTTTTGGATGAGCTCAAATGCACCTAATTCTCAACCAAACTTGATTTATGCTTAGGTTATCACCAAATTTGCATGAAGGAGGTCAATTTCCCAAAAAATGTTTTCACACACATGAATTCCATTATGATTTCTTGGTAATTCCCTTTGGCCTTTGAAATGCACCTTACACCCTCAAAATTCTCATGAAAAACATCTTTCAACCCTTTCTCCATCATTTTTTCCTCGTCTTTTTTTATGACTTCTTGATCTACAGTAATGCTCGGTAGTCCCATGTCACCCATGTGGATTAGGCATTACAACTTCTTGTCAATCATCAAATATTTCTCAAGAGGTCCAAATGTTCCTTTGGTGTCTCTGAAGTGAAATATTTGGGCCATATTGTTGGTCATGATGGTGTATGTGTGGATATGAAGAAAATTGTAGCAATGAAGGACTGGACACATCCCAAAAATCTTAAAAGTTTAAGAGGTTTTCTCGGTCTCACTAGTTACTATAGAAATTTCATTGGGAACTGTTTCAGGATAAATTCGTGAGTGCGGACACAGACCAATCTCCCTAGATCCACCTGGATCTAGAACAAAACAAGACATAATACTACTCTTTCCCTAGATCTAGATTATTGAATGAACTAAGAGAAATGGATAGTGGACATACCTTATGAACGCTCTCCTTAAATCTCTGTTGTTCCTTGCTCCGCTTTGATGCTCTTGTGTCGTCCAATCACAACAGTACAAACCAATCGAAGTACAAGCAAATTAATATATTCAATACCTAGTCTATACATGTGATCAAGGAATCATGTAATAAGATGACATCATCATTATGGGAAAGGTACATATTCATGTATTAAATTAACTGAAAGAGAAATATACAACCTGAGCCTTGATGTCGTAGATCTCCTTTCAATGGCTTCTAGTTCTGACACACACACTTGCTC
>ML796310.1:239467-265457 GCA_009831015.1 Picea engelmannii | reverse complement strand
AGAATAGGTTAGTTGCTAGGATAAGAATGATCCCAATAAATATGGAATGCCAGCTTCTGAACAACCATTCGAATACCAACTCACCCTTCTAGAAGATTCCCTTCTAGAAGGCTCGAGAATCTTAGCTTTTTCCTTTGTAAAAAGATGTTCGCACCCTGTCAATGATTACAGTGCGAAAAGTTTGCACCCTAGTTGAATGCAGCATGCGGGAATGTATCATTCTCACAGGAGAGTATATATGCAGCCTGCGAACTATCTTCAAAACATGATTTCTAGAAATAGAATAAGAGAAACCCTCTTCAGGAAGGAGTTCTTTAATGAGGAGTTTGATTTTCTATCATCATGACATCACCATGACATCATCACAATGACCAAAATTGTGGATAACAGGAACTATGGTAATATTACATATCCTCCCACAATCGTGCTTAAAAAAATTCTTTCAGTTGAAATGACACTGCAAACTGGGCGTTCTAAGATTTGAAGAACATTATGTATAAAACCATAGTAGTCACTATGCCATAACTTACTAATACCTTTGTCTTGGAATGTGACACCTCCAATAAAGGCATGAGAGAAATACTCATGCAAGAGGTAAGATCATCCGCCTTTATTAGAAAATAACTCTGTGAGAGGCACTTGGGAAAATCCACTTATTAAAAAGAAATGATGGCTATACTGCATGTGGTGGATATATATAATCCATTTATACTCCTATGATGGTTCTAGATTAAAATAGATCATCATAGCTTGAAGTACTTCTTGGGGAAAAGGATTTTCCCCCCTAAACAACATAAATGGCTCACAAAAATGTTTGGATATGATTATGAGATAATTTATAAGAAGGTCTAAGGGAATGAGGTAGCATATGATCTCTCTCAAACTTATGAAGAGGAAGGGTCCCTATTTTCACTCTCCTTCATGTAGAAAATTGGTTAAATAACATCCACAAAGAATGGTTCATAGACCCCAAGATTGATCAGGCATAAAGAGATCTCAGGCAGGTATTAAGAGATAAGATCTCAGGAGTTAGAGAGATTATCCTCGGCAAGAAAGATCTATATCTTAGGCATGTCCCAAGGTTGAAGAAAATAGGAGTAAGGCAGGATCAGGTAGCTAAGTCATGTCAAAGGATCGGTGGGTAGGCTAGTCAAGAAAAGAATAATCAATCATCATGTAGTTTCATCTGTCTATCCTCATGGTCTAGCGTCAAATAAATTCATTTCAAGTTCATCCATTGTTGGAATCTCCCAAGAAGAGAGATATTAGCAGGAAGCAAGTTATAGATCAGTGTTAAGTAAAGAGGGACTATGGGGATGAACTCTCATATTCTGACCTACATACATGGCGGTCGAACACATTTTCTATTAATAACTTGGGTTATTCATCAATAAGTGAATACCCAGACCCATTTAAAATTATGGTCTAAAATATGGAGGCTTTCGACTCTTTGGCCTTCTCTTGTCTGAGATTGAAGTTAAATATTTCAAGCTCACATGCCTGATACAACAACTTTAAATGGCATCGCATGCATATTAAGTTTACACTTGTAAAATTACATGATTCACTATAAAATGTGCTTGTATTTGAACAAGTATTCTACCTTTAAATCAATAGTGTTATCTGAACTCCATGCCTCTCAAACAACGGGACATTCTAACTTTTATAAAACACATGAATGGATCAAATTTTCATGTTTTTGAGAAGGAATGAAGAAGGACATTCACACTTTTGTGGTAGAATGTTACCTTTTCCAATGACATAAGAGAGAAACAATGAAACCGCCAAGTGAACTACAACATTTACCCATTCTTCTAGTTGTATGGATTGACATTTCTATGGACTTCAGTGTGGCATGACCCAAATCCAACAATAAGTTCGTAATCATGGTTGTGGTTGATCACCTTTCCAAATATGCTCATTTGTATTCTCTACGGCACCCCTTTAAAGCCTCTATAACTGCTCAAATATTATTGGATAATATCTTTAAACTCCATGGTATGATGCAATCTATTCGGATGGACCATGGCCCCACTTTCACTAACAATTTCTAGCAAGATTTGTTTCGGCTCCAAGGAACTCAATTAAATCTTAGCACTGCATATAACCACTAGATTGATTATCATATGGAAGATGTCAACAATTTTTTGGAATAATATTTGATTTGATTTACTTCATAATGACAATCCCAATGGATCCAGTGGTTAACCCTAGTAAAATACGGTATAACAAATATTATCTTGGTGTCATTCTAATGATTCCCTTTGAGGTTGTGTATAGTAAAAAAAACCCATCGCTACTATCGAACTAACTTGGAGTCTCTAAGATACAAGAGGTATACAAAACACTCATAACTCAGGCCAAATTTTATGCACTCTCAAGGATAATCTTGTAATGGATCAAAATTAGATGAAGCAGTAGACTAATAAACATCTTTTAAAACACTATTTTGAAGAAGGGCATCAAGTGTTCCTTCATTTGTAGCCTTATAAGAATACCTCCATTAAAGATATCCACCACTAGAATCTTTCTCCAAATTTGTATGGCCCCTATAAGGTCCTCAAACATATTGGGCTAGTGCCTTACAAATTGGAACTTCTTAGCCACTCTAAAATTCATCCAATCTTCTATGTTTCTTGCTTAAATAAAGTGATTGGATCTAATTGTTGCATTCAAACCAACCTTCCTAAACTATATGAAGAATGTTCCATTTGGTTATAGCCTAAGGCCATCCTCAAAAAAAGAAAGATTCATCTCCACCACATCATTATCAAGGATTTTCTAATACAGTGGAAGGATACATCATCTTAATATGCCACATGGGAACTAGTAGATATCATTTGGAAATTCCCTCATCTCCATCCTTGAGGAAAATGTTGTCTTTTTAAGGGAGGGCATGTTAGGGTCCTACCCTAAACCCCTGAGTAGATAGATAGGTTTATATGTATGGAGACTTCCATATATAGTAAATAAGGCCCATGTAGTAGTATGAAGGAAATAATTGTAAGAAGGTTTAGTAGAAGGTTCCACCTACTAGAAATTTCCTTCTCTAGAATGTTCCTAGGAGGTAGATATAACTATATAAAGAAATTGAATAAATGTAATGAGATATCTTGTGAAATATATTTTAATCAGAGCTATACTCAATTGGAATTTCCCCCCTCATAGAGACATGTGAACATTTCTCTCATTAATAAAGGTTATAACAATTTGTCGTTGTCATTCCATGGATGGAAAAAAAGTAACTCCACACTTGATGATTATTGCATTAACATGATCATTACATAAATACAACAATAAATGGATGTTGGTATTCCTTAATGGATGACTCTTCATATCACCTACCACTCTTCATATTTACATTAAATGTTACAATAACACAATCCCAAGGTATGTGTCCAACATTACCCCCCTTAATCCGAACGGATGTGTCTGAGTCCAAGCATCATTATGAACTTCTCAATTTTTTCTCTTCCAAGTGATTTGGTGAAGATGTATGCAATTTTATCATTTGTGGAACAATGTCTCAAGTGAACAGTCTTGGCCTCTACATGATATCAAATCAGGTGATACTTTGTGTTGATGTTCTTTGTTCGATCATGGAATATAGGATTGTTGTCCAAATTGATTGAAGAAGTATTTTCAACTAGAAGAGGAGTATAATTCACTTGCTTCTCCTACAATTTTTCAAGTATTATCTTGAGCCACATATTATTCCTTTCTCGCTTCCACAACTACCACATATTATTCCTTTATTGTGGAATCTACCATAACCTAATTTTTGCATGATCTCTAGGATAAATTTGTTGATCCAAGACTCATGAGATAGACTGAAGTTGATACTCCATTTTCCTTATCCCCAACAAAGTCTGAATTAGAATATATGATCAAGTTGAAGCCATCCACCTTCGAGTACCTAAGTCCAAAACCTTGAGTTCCTTTCAATTATTTTAGAGCTCTTTTTGCGACAGACCAATGTCCTTCACAAGTATTTTTCTTGAACCTTGAAATAATCCCACCAACAAATGAAATGTCTGGTTTGGTGGTAGTAAGATAGATAAGACTTCCCACGAGTTGTCTATACTTTGTTGCATCCTCAAATTCATTCCCTTCTTTTGATGTGAGTTTCAAATTATGTTCCATTGGAGTAGAAACAAGATTCCACTCAGTGATGCAAAACTTGTTCAACAATTCTCCAATGTACTTCTTCTGGGAGATGAATATGTACCTTGGATTTTGAATCACCTCAATGCCCAAATAGTAGTGAAGATGTCCCAAATTTTTCATCTCGAAGCCTTTCTCCAAATATTTCTTTATGGATGCAATGTATCTCTCATTGTTCCATGTTATCAACATATCATCTACATATAATACAAGATATACAACAATTTTTCCAACTTTCTTGAAAAACAAAGTTGCATTATCAATATTAAAATGCTTGAAATGCAATTTCAGAAGATGCCCAGTTAAATTTTCATACCATGCTCATGGTGCTTGTTTCAATCCATATAAGGATTTTATGAGCTTTCATATTGTTGTCACACAGTTTGTAGTTAGGGTAAAAGACAGATGAAAGGATGTCAAACTGGCGTAACTGAACCAATCCCACCACTGTCACCTCAATGGGAAGGTTATTTCTGTTTAGGGAGGTAAGGCATAGGGGAGATGTCCCCGATGACCTGGGGTTTTGAGAAGGAAAAAGGCTTAGAAAGGCTAAGTGATAATATTCACCCTCACAAGTCACTACCTGATCTGAAAGTTTGGCTTAGTATCCAATGAAGATAAAAGATAACCGGAAGTAATAACCAATAAGAATACTTGCATGAGACAAAGGAAAAAATAAACTACATGTGCAAGCTTGCTTGTTGGTTAGTACCTCATATAATCAAGTGACTTTTATGATAATAAGAAATTGCAAAATAATATTGACAAAGTAAATCAATGTTTGTACAATAGCTATGATTACAATATCACTTCTCAATAAATGATAAAGAAACTTGGCATTCAATATAACAATACCAACACGTTATGAACCATGCCTTAACCAATCATTCAATTGCTTTAAAAGTAGAACGAAAGTTTCACAACGGTTTTTATAGCACAAGAAGGTGACGACAAAAATAGGGTTAGTAGGATTAGTCTAGGCTAGGGTTAGTAAGAGTTGGGGTTTGTTCAAAGTATCGGAATTTTTTTTGTGATAAAGTTACTCAATGCAAGAGGCCTTAGATCAGTGTGATACTAGAGAAAATGGAGTCAAAAGAGGATGCAAAGGCTGAAGGATTAAGTGATAAATATGAAACTAAATATAAGAAGGTTAAATGTTGATTTGTTGCTATAGCAAGGCCTCAACAATGAAACCCTAAGGGAGAGAGGCTCACTTTGGTGTAGAAACCCTAGGCCTCAATGCATTGTCCTCCTTCTTTAGCCCAATGGCAATAAAACCAGCTAGCTTGAATAATGATTGATGTAAGACACGATATTTTTTTAGTGATGTGTTTCTAAAGCAAGGCTTCACTAGACAAACCCTAGGGAAAAACGACCCATCAGGTGTATAAACCCTAGGCCTTGGTGCATTTTTCTCCTTCTTAGCTCAACAAGGACAAAACGGCTAGGCCAGAAGAAAACAATAGAGTGTTGCTATGGCAAGGCTCTCTATTCTTCATGCAAATCAAATGCCTTAAAATATTATTGGGGACATGTGACAAGGACATTAAATAGTGCTTGTCACCTAGGGTTTGATTCAAAAAATTATAATAACATATGCAAGTAAATAGAACTAAAACCATTCAATTAAGAAGTGTTTTCAGAAATTCACTTACATAAACCAAGAAACCATGCAGCAAAACCCTAGTTGTAACACCTTCCACCAAGAGAAATGCTAAAAATGCTAATAAAAGTCTTCCTTCAACAAGTGTTCCTCACAATTTTAGCCAATAACCCTAATAAGGGTGAAAATTTCAGACCTCACTAATGAGTGAGTGAAATATTGTTACCCATGATTTTGGTCATCATGATGATGTATTGATGATGGTGTACTTAGGATCTTCATAAGAACTTTCTCCTGAGAAAAGTTACTTTCTTCTCTTTCTAGAAATATCATTTTTGAGAGAGGTTCGCAGGCTGCTAGTATATTTTCCTGTGAGAATGTATGATTCTCGCAGGCTGCCTAAAGCCACGGTGTGAGAAGTTCGCACTGTGTTGAACTGCTAGGGTGAGAACTCTTTCTTAAGCAAGGAAAAAGATAAATTCTCGATGCTTCTAGAAGGGAATCTTCTAGAAGGATGAGATGGCATTCGAATGGTTATCTAAGTACTGGATTTCCTGATATTTTGGGATCATTATTATCCAAGTAACTAATCCATTCTCTCCTATATATTGAGGGAATTCTCATGGAAAAGGTTAGAAGAAAACAAGCAAGAGATTCATTGGAGAATTAGTGAAAAGGATTGTGTGAAGGATTGATGCTACAGTAGCTAAGAACTCCAGCAAGTTTATCAAAGGTGGTTGATCTTGTTCATACAAGTGAGCAAGTGTGTGTGTCAGAGTCAAGGGCCATCAAAAGGAAGTTTGCAACATCAAGGCTCAGGTTGTAATCTTTACTTTCCATCAATATGATATAGTAATATGTCTCTTTCCCATAAATCTATTTCCACTTTATTGTATAACTCCTTGATCATATACATAGATTGATTGTTGAATAGATTGTGCTTTCTTCACTTTGGTTGGTTTGTGTTGTCTTGGTCTTGACTGCACAAGAGTACTGGAGAAAAGAAGGAGAAACAAAGACCATAGGAAGCGATTATAAGGTATGTAACTTGTTCTTGCCTCCTAGTTCATTCAATAGTCGAAATCTAGGAAAAGAGTATTATTCTGTCTTGCTTTGTTCTAGATCCAGGTGGATCTAGGGAGATCGGTTTGTGTCCGCACTTACGGATTTATCCAATAACAAAATTGGCGACTCCACTGGGGATTTGAATCACATTTTCTTTGTGGCCTTTTGTGTTTTTCTATGGCCATTTGCTCTATTTTCATTTTTCTCCTGTCCTATCAGTCTCTGAGTCTTAAGGATATCCTGATAGACCTTCTGGGTCTAGAAGCCTTTGTCAATTTTGCTTCAATTTTCAAATTTTTTATTATGTTCAGGAATTCTCGCACTGCACTTCATTGCAGCCTGTGAGAATTGGTAAGGTTCGCACCCTGCCTATAGGTTTCAGTGCGAGGTTCTTGCACCCTGCTCAAGGGTCACCTGCGAGAATCAGTGATTCTTGCACTGTGTAACATTGCTTGCCTGCGAACACTATTTTTCAAAATTTTGATTTTGATTTTTGGTCTTTCTAACTACCCAAATCAGTTGGATTACCTATTATGAGTTTCTTGGACCATTGATTGATATATTTCTTGCTTTTATTTCTATGCATGAACAGTCTTAGGGTTTCAAGGCTTTTCTTGTCATTTTGGACTTGACTTTCGTTTCTTAGCTTTTCTTGGCAAAACCATTCTCTCTGACTTCAGAATCTGAGTGTGTTCGATTAGTTAAGATCCAGTGATTGGTTGAAAGTTATGTTTGCTTGGTTTTTCTCATTTTCTTATGGTTTGAAAGATCATTTTCTTTTGCATTTGAAAAGACTAAATTGGTTTTCTCTTTATTTTTGCTTTCATTGAAAGAGTGGATTGGGTTATTTGCTTCTTCATTGATTTGATTTTCTGTGCTCTCATTGGCATAGAGAGGGTCCTTTTTGGAAAGTGAACAAAAAATTTTTCTTTCAAAAAATTGTTTTTGTCTTTAGAAAACATTGAAAAAAATCAAATTATTGAGCTTGTTGAAGTATTTACAAAGACACAATAGAGTATTTTCATTTGATAAGTGATTGTTTGTATTGGCATTTGAACGGAAATTGTGCATTGTAGTTCAAGGTTGATCTGGAACACTCTCTCTCCCATACATAGGATTCATTGAACGAAAAGTGATACATTTCATTCTCATCCTTGCATTATTGGGTCAGAGTCATACAACATAAGTTTCATTTCCATTACCTTTGAGTAAACAACAGCCTTTAATAACACTGCGTAATCATAAAATTTATCTAGTAACTCTTTTCTAGGGCTCTTTTACACCAACATTTAGCTAGGCTAACGCTTTAGATTAGGAAGAGATATACACTCTCCAAAAGCAAAAAACACACAATAGCATCTTGTGTTAGGGAGTGTTAAATTCCATTTGCAGCATCTTGTCCTGGGAATCCCTTCTCACACAAGGGTCAAGCACTAGGTCACATTGATGTTGGCAGAGTTACTCACCCTGCTTTGTTGGCATCAGTGTATAGATTGCACGTATTACAGGGGTCACTCGGAGGTATACCCACAATGATGAGTGGAAGCCTTTTGAGTTGATTTCAGGCTAGATACCCTGCCCTTGCATGTGGATCGGATTGTCGACTGTTCCCCCAGGATTTACTATTGTTTGTGGTGACCTTAGTGGCCTATCTCTCTAGGTTCTTACCCGAGGTGACTGTGGAGGGGAAAGTATTCACAGTACCTGGAATTGACGTTGACCAAACTCACTCGGGCTCCTTGGAGGGTATACCCACGATTATGTGTGGGAGATTGCACCAGGGTGTAAGTCCGTTAAGCAGGTCATCAGCGTAACTTTTCCACCATAGCCCTGCCCATTCTCTTCTCATTGTTGCGATGTTGGATTTCATCACCAACTAGTGGCTTCAAAATTCGAAGGTCTTGTTTGCCTGGTGATTGCTTCCTAGATTTTGTTTACTAGCGCGTGTTGTTTGTTTCTCGAAGCTGACCATAGGATTTTCTTCGTGAAGTTTGTCAATTGTTTACAATAGCTCCTCCACGTCGTTCATGTAGAATGCAAGTTTTATATCCAAAGCATCTGGAAGGTTCACAACCCTTGCCCACAACCACACCTGGAGTCTCGCCGACGCAGAGTGAAGTCCCAGTCGTTACCACACCTCAAGTGGAACGCACTGACTCTCTTGAACGTTTTCGCATTACAAATACTCGAGAGGATTTCTGACTTCCTAGTTATTCTCAGCGCCCTTTTAGACGCTTGAATTCTTCCGGAGAATTAGTTGTTACTTCTTCTGGATCACCCGTTGGGCCTTTTCCCGGTGTAGAAGGCCAAGATCCTTTTTGGTCTGCAGGTGATTTATGAAGGACTCTTTTTAGTCCTGGTTCACCTGTGGTCTCCGAAATCAACCCTCCGGTGTTTTCTGAGACAGAGTTTGTACTGGTGAATACCACTTATCACTTTACTCTCCCTACTAAGATGGCCCATCTTGCGAACACTACAAATGTCCCAACCGGGTTCACTACAGCTGGTCTTGCTCCTATCAACACACAGCGAACGCCCAATGTCACTCTGACTCTACCACCCGTATACCATGCATTGAATGTTTTGTTGAATGCTTATGTTCCAACACCTCCGCAAACCCCATCTGGTACTCCTAGTGGTCCTTCTTTTCCCGGGCACCCTATTCCCAGTTTTATTCTGACACTCCCTCAATTTCCTTCTAGCAATCCTAATCCTAGTGGCACTATACAGTCCATTGCACCAACCTTGCATACTCTCGTTGGTGGAACAGGTGGTACACTTCAACTTCCTCTTACCGGACAATTTCCCAATATTACACAACCTTCGCTTGCAACACAACCTCCGGTTGGAACTCCACCTATGATAGGGGGACCAACCCCACCTTTTGGAAAAAATATACCTCCTGCTTTGGCCCAGTATTGGAATCAGATGATACAAAATCTTCCTCAAACGACTGGGGGGTAGCAGCATGTCCCTACTATAGGACAACCATATCCAGGTATACCCAATCCTATTTGGGGTATGAATGTTCAAGCTCAGGTCCCCACTCAAGGCTACAATTCCTCAAGTTACTATCCTCTCCAGCCACCACCGAATAATGTGCAGACTACTTACGATCCTACCCCAAAGCCACCAGTACCCACAGGTGAATCGACAGTTACCTTTTCTTGCTACTTTGGATTTGCCAGATTTGTCTAGGATTTTAAATGATCCTATTCGTCACTCTCCCCAATGGCCCGTTATGCCCGCCAAGCTTCCTTTGGACATTCCTAAATTCGACGGCAAAGTGGGAGAGGACCCGAACAATCACGTTATGACTTTTCACCTATGGTGTTCATCCAATTCATTGATGGATGACTCTATTTGTTTACGTTTTTTTCAACGAACCCTTACCGGTTCTGCTGCGAAGTGGTATATTGAATTGCCACGAGGTTTCTTCTCTGATTTCAACACCCTAGCTATGGCTTTCCTTATGCATTACCAGTTACCAATCCGTTATGATATCGGGACTGAGATTTTGACTTCCTTCAAACAGACTAAAGGCACTCATATATCTGATCATATCCATGAGTGGCGAAGGAGACGACGTCTCATCAAACTTGAACTCCCCGATCAGTTACTGGCCGAATGTTTTACAAAATCCTTTGTGAATGAAATTGGTAAGGACATTGCCATGGGTGGCGTCGTCACGGAGGAGAAGGCTATAAGTCATGCTCAGTATCTTGATCTCTTTTATTATCAAACAGGAACCCTTTATGATTTATTACCTGAATTACCTCATCCTGGTACTTCCAGCACTTCAATTGCTCCAGTTGCCTCACATG
The DNA here is from genome assembly GCA_009831015.1 of Picea engelmannii. Lineage (NCBI taxonomy): Eukaryota > Viridiplantae > Streptophyta > Pinopsida > Pinales > Pinaceae > Picea > Picea engelmannii. The sequence continues at coordinate 254,801 of ML796310.1, read as the reverse complement.
CAGCTGACAGTGTGATTGGTACGACCCAAGCCCAATCACATAATGTTTCAAGTACAAACCCTAAAACTTCTTCTTCTAATGTTCAAAATGCTCCGTCTCCTACCACTCCTACTGGAAAAACTTCTGAGGTAAACGTTGTTCAATCTACCCCAGCCGGTAAAAACAAATCTAAAAAGGGGAGAGGTAAGAATAAGGAGGGAAAAAATAATAATCAAACAGAGAAACCTAAAACTACTCCTGTTGAAGACCGGGATAAGCGCAAACCCCAATATCCTTGCCTTATCTGTGGTGATGATCACTATACAAAGGATTTTCCACGATGTGCCAAGGTCACGAAGTTCCTTCAAGGAGCACCCAAACCGTCTACTCCGGCTGTCTTGTCCCAACCCTTCCCATCTCAACAACAGAATCAGTTGGTCATTCATGACCAACCATCCTCTTCTACGACATCATATGTTTTGATGTGTACTGGTGATTCTAAGTAGAACAACGTTGCACTCACGACTAGAGCCAAATATTATACTCCAGCTAAGGAGAAGGTTGATGATGTACCTCCTGCTTTGGTCCAACCTTCTCCCGCGACTCCTCCTACTATCGGTCCTCTTCATCTCGAACGACTGAGCCTTGATACAGTTCTACGACCACCCCCAAAAGGTGTCGTTAGGAAATCAGCTTTCAATCCTCATGCTCGTGCGGCCCAGAACTACAAAATTGTTGAAGATCTAGCCCAGGCACCTTTAGTGATGTCAGCCCTTGAAGTCCTTCAGTCTTGTCCTGCACAACGGAAGGCACTATTGAAATCTATTGGTGGAATTGACCCGACAGATACAAATCTCATAGTCTTTGACTTGGATGATCACATTCCAAGGTTACCCCCTCAACTTGCGTTCCAGAGACAAGTTGTTGTCTTGGACAAGAACATTTGCCAAACTGTTATCGACGAGGGTTCCTCAATGTGTGTAATGTCTTTTGCTTGTTGGAAAGCCATTGGCTCTCCTCCCTTGAATGAATCACAAAATACTCTTAAAGCCTTAAATGGATCTAGTTTTAAGCCTTACAGTGTTCTTCCTTCGTTGCCCATCACATTAGAAGGTAAAATGGTCCAAGTTGAAGTGGAAGTCTTCGACGCTCCCCTTGATTATAATCCTTTGCTTGGCCGCAGCTGGATCAATTCCATGTGCGTCGTTGTGTCAACACTTTTCCGTGTCGTACATTTCCCTCATCAAAGAAAGGTTGTTATCGTTGACCAACTCGCCTTTTTCAATTCCGATACTCGTACTGGCAACATACTATTTATTGCTAAAACCCCGTCGGGTTATGAGAATGTCGGTGTATGCCTTTTAAAGGACTCCTCATTAATGGGTACTTTCCCTATTCCTCCGCCCGATGTTCCACGCCCGTCTGTTGCTTCTATCAACATGATCTCCACAATGCCTCGCGAACTTCCTATGTCTTTCGACCCTTGGATAGTCCTTGATCCTAGAGATCATCTTCGTTTCGGCGACATAATGTCATTAAGTCTGGTTGAATCAGCCTATCAGGCCATTCAATCGGAAACACCTTCTACCCCCTCTCTTGATGAGTTGTCTCCTGATCATTTTCGTGTTATTTTTCCCACTGATGAGATGATCATGTCCGTCATAGAAGACACCCCTTGGGATGATGGGCATCATCGTTCCATACTCTTTCTGGAGAAACATACTCTTGAGAACTACCAACGGATTTCAACTCCGTCGACCGTTGTTGTCATTTCAACGATTCCCGCGACTACACACGATGTGTTTTCTGAAGGGAACTTAAGTAACATCTCGCCCACTATTCCCATTGACATATCCGTTAAACCTGGAATCATCGAAAATGTCCATATTGGAGCTTCTTGTTCCCATGATGAAATAGTTACCTATACATCCTTGTTCAAAGAGTTTCATGACATATTCGCCTGGAGCTACGAAGAGATGTCAGGTATCAACCCTGCAATTGTTGTACATGAGATAAAGACATACCCTGGAGCTAAACCCATCTGGCAACGCCTTCGTCCAATCCACCCACGGAAAGTGGTTGCTATCAAACTCGAAGTTGAAAAACTTTTGAAAGCCGGCTTTATTTATCCGGTGGCTCTTACAGAATGTGTTTCCAATCCTGTCCCGATTCACAAGAAAGGAGGCAGTATTCGCATATGTGTTGATTATAGGGATATTAACAAAGCTTGTCCAAAAGACAACTTTCCAACCCCTTTTGTCGACCAGATTGTCGATGACTGTGCCGGAAGTGAAATCTTCTCTCTCATGGATGGTTTCTCCGGCTATAATCAAATTAACATCACTCCCGAGGACCAGCATAAGACTGCTTTTATTTGTCCTTGGGGTACTTTTACCTATAGGAAAATTCCCTTCGGTCTTAAGAACGTTGGCGTGACGTTTCAACGTGCTATGTCTTATACTTTTCATGATATCAAGCATATAGTTCAACCCTATTTGGACGATTTACCAGCTCATTCTTTGTGCCAAGTCGATCACCCCACTCATCTCCGAGCCATTTCGTTCATTGTCGATTCTATCGTATACGTTTAAATCCTCATAAATGCATTTTTTGCATAGAATCCGGTCGTCTTCTAGGTTTTATCGTTTCGCGTCAAGGGATCTGGGTGGATCCTATTAAGGTTGAGGCGATTCTTAATATCCCTCCTCCTTCTACACTGCGTCAGTTGCAAAGTTTGTATGGGAAAGAAAACTTTCTTCATCGTTTTATACCTAATTACACCGAGATCACTCGTGGTTTTACGTGGCTACTAAAGAAAGATTCTGAGTTCGTCTTGGATACCATTGCCAACAATGCTTTTGAAGCTTTGAAGTTGTCCCTCACGCGAGCTCCACTTCTCTTTCCTCCTAATTACAGTCGCGATTATTTCCTTTATCTTGCTGCCTCGGAGAACACTATTGGCATGGCTCTCGTCCAAGAGGATGATGCGCATGACGAACATGTTATTTATTACTTGAGTCGAAGTCTCACACCAACTGAAATCAAGTATCAACATGTTGAAAAACTGGCCTTGGCTGTTGTTCAAGCCGTTCAACGCTTCTGGCATTATATCCTCTCACGTAAGACTACGGTAATTTCTCATTGCAGCCCTATGCAACATATTTTGACACGTCAATTGCTAGGGGGAAAATACTCCAAATGGATTGTCATACTCCAGGAGTTTGACTTGGAATTCGATCACGCCAAGTCTAAGAAGTCATTAGTTTTTGCTGAGTTGATATGTGATTTTCCTCATTCTGCAACGGAAAATGTAGGAGCAGATTCATTACCCGATGAATCTCTTTTCCTTATTAGCACTGATGATCTTTGATATGGGGATATCATTATATATCTCCAAACCCAGACTTTCCAGCCTGCTTTGTCTAGTATTGAATGATGTCGCATACGCTCTCAATATCGTCAATACATAATCCTCGGAGATACTCTTTACCATCGAGGAATTGACTTTGTTTTTTGTCATTGTCTAATGTTTGACGAAGCTAAGAAAGATCTGAATGACTGCCATTCCAGAGCATGTGGTGGTCATATGTCTGGGTATGCTACTTCCCAGAAGATCTTACGTGCGGGATATTTTTGGCCTTCTTTGTTTCACGACTGCATTACTGTCGTTCAGAAATTCCATGCCTGCCAGACCTACAATCAGAAAATTTGGTCACATCCTGCTCCTCTTCACCCTGTGGTATCAGTTGGTCCTTTTGTGAAATGGGGCATCGATTTCATGACATGTCACCCTCACTCAGCCAGGGGGCATGGTTACATCATTGTAGTTGTTGATTACTTTACAAAATGGGCCAAGGCGATGCCAACATTCAATAATACTGGAAAGACCACAGCGTTGTTTCTTTTTAATCATGTCATAGCTCGTTTTGGTGTTCCCCAAGCTATCGTAACTGATCACGGTAGTCACTTTAGGAATTTTATGATGTCGGAACTTACGGAAAAGTTGGGACTTCGTCATGATAACTCAACGCCCTATTATCCACAAGCTAATGGTCAAGTTGAAGCGATCAACAAAATTCTTATAACTATGCTTCGACGGATGATAGGAATTCATAAAACAAGTTGGCACACAATGTTGTTTTCAGCATTGTGGGCATACCGGACATCTGTCAAATCCGCTACTGGGTTTTTGCCTTTTCAATTATTCTATGGCATGGAAGCCATTCTTCCTATAGAATGCGATATACCCTCTCTGAAGCTAGTTGTTGAACTCTTACCCAACACTTATGCTGAAGAAGAGCGTCTATTGTATCTAATGTGATTAGATGAAACTCGACGTGACGCCACTCTAGTAATAGAAGCCCAGAAAAAACGTTTCAAGGCACAATATGACAAGCATGTCAAGCCTCATGTTTTCTCCGAAGGTGATCTTGTTCTTCTCTATAAACAGGATCGAGATGTGTTAGGAGCTGGGAAATTCGAACCAATGTGGCGAGGTCCTTATATTGTTCATCGAGTTTTGGAAAAAGGAGCATATGAGCTGGTAGATTACGATGGTATCCCTTTGAGTGAACCCAGGAATGGGTTGTACTTGAAGAAGTACTATGCATAAATAATTTGTGCACAAGTACCTGTATTTTAATGTATCATACTTTGTGTGTGTTACTATAGTTTTCTTTTGTCGTTATCTGGTCTCTGCCCTTATGTGACGTTGTGTTTGATTTCCAGATGTCGGAGTTTTTGCTACCCTATATTGGCTTCGCTGATGGCGCTAGTCGTAGTACTCGGAACCTTGCGTCCGTTGTGTGGGCAATCTATGCCCCAACAAATGAACTTGTATCTTTATGAGGTGTGTGCCTCAGCTATGCAACCAACAACATTACAGAGTATAGCATCGTTATTGAATTATTGGTTGACGCTATCTCGCTCGGAATTCGTCATTTGGTTGTGTGACTTGACTCGCAGCTTGTAGTACTACAGTTAAGTAATATCTACGCTATTCGAAGTCCTACTTTGTTACAGGTGTATTTGAGAATTCGCCTCTTGGAACATTATTTTGATCACATTGAATTCAGCATATTCCTAGATGTCTAAATACATTAACAGATGCATTGGCTAATTATGTATTGGAAAGACATTTGAACCATTTATAAATTAAACACATCAGAATTCACACAATATAAAGTAAACCGGTAGAAGCCATCTGTATATATAACGATCAAAAGGTTTTTTACAAAAAATTTGTCCGAAGACCAAAATGTCAAAAATTGAAGCTTATAGCTTCTACAAAGTGACGTCATGGATGACGTTCACGGTAACACATGACTTCCCTAGCAAATATACGGAGCAGTCGACTCATAGCAGCTGATACCCCTACAGTATGACATTGATCGCGTCGTGGAACCTCTTCCAGAGTCATATCTGGAATGTCTGCAGTAAGGCCCTCTAGATTCGGTTCCACTACTTGATAATCCTCAGCATACTGTGGTGTTGTCGCTACCTCTCCTCGCCGCTGGATGGGAGAAGTGTCGGGAGGTCTATACGGTCCAACATCTGTGTTATCAACAAATGATTTTGTATTAATCTTTGGATGAATATATAAAAACAAAAACATTTGAATATGATAAAAATTCAAAAACATTTAAAAAAGAGAAAATGTGTGTACTTCTTACCAAGGTCACCCCACTGAGTATCCTCTGTTAGTGATAAATCTAGATCTCCTCGAAAATCCAATTTGGCATAAGCATAGTCATCGAACATCAACATCTGGGTTTGAAGCTAGTCAAAGAAGATATCGTCGTACTTGACGATCGGTCCTGCTATGTGTTGGGCCATGAGCCGACACCATCTCAACATCCTTGGATCCCTGGGACCCGGTATGTTCCACTCAACCTGTAGTCTAAATACGAGGACCCTCTCAAGGAAGAAGGACACCAGCAAAGATCCATACCCGAATTGCTTCAGGTTACCACGTCTGCATTTAGTTAATTTTTTTTTTATACTGCAAAGCACAGCATCTACCCAGTTGAATACTCGAGGCTCAGTACACTCGATGGTGTACTGGAAGTAGCTCTGTAATGCCATATGAGGAGAAGAACTCCCATCCATCCGAGCTATAGTAAAAAGGATAGTACAGAGGGTCAATTCTCGTACCCCCCAGATAGCCACTTTTCCTTTCTACCTCTCATCCTCAGGAACGCAGTATTGATTGCAGTGCTCACTCATATTTATCCCACCACCTCTACTACCAGTCAGGCTCACATAGTATCCGCAGGCTCACATAGTATCCGCGTCAGGACAATCCTGTCAAAAAGTATATGTCATCGATGTCTATGGACAATGTGTGAGCTCCCACATGAAAAACTTGTTGATCTGGGTCCCACATACGGACCAGGTACTCTAGTAGTCTAACTTGGGCCTTCATGCCCGGGATGTGAAAGTATTTCAAGAGCCCACAATCTCTCAATGCAGCTATGGTAGGAGGATGATTTTCGGCCATTGCATTATCCTCTTCATGTTCCCTTTCATGCCACTCAAGCACCATTTTTATGGCCAATTATCTGCACAAGGAACATAAAAGGAGGATTAATAACTTTTTCATTCTTTAGATCTTGTTCATTTGGCTAAAATTTTAAAAAAAAATTGGGTTTTGCGGTTCTCGCAGGTGCCCCATTTTCACAGTGCAAGAACCTCGCAGGTGGCTTAAGGCTCACCTGTGAGAATGCATCATTATCGTAGGCCCCGTATGGGTTGCCTGCGAGAATGACAGCTCGCATATAGGGCCTAGAAAAACATCTTAAAAATGGAAATTTAACCAATAAAATGACAAAATGAAACCATGAAAATGTTAAGGACGAAGAACCTACCTTAATGTCATAGACGGCTCGCTGAATGGTCTCTCGTAGCTCCCGTAATCTAACGCCGAACTTGGAGGGTAAAAGAGGGGTTTTTTGGAGCTCAATAGTGGAAATGTAAAATGGTGTGGTAAAAAAGAGTTTTACTCATTTTATTTACTTTTACTATACCATTTTGGGCTTTTATGATTATTTATCGACTAAAACCTAATCCCTAATGTCATGTTGAGTGTATTTCTTGTAGGCGTGATGACTGTGATGATTCAATACAGGGTTACGGACGTGTTTTTCTTTGTTATCGCGTGTTTTAGATTGTTTTTTATGGTTTTTACATAAAACCTCAAGCGTCGTTTTTGTTTGTTCTTGCGGTCGTAAATACATGAGAACGTGGTCGAGCATACTTTTATCACTTTTTTGGGCTCAACAAGGCTATACGAAAAAGGAACCCCCCTGGAGTCCTCTTTAAGCTCTTTTCAGACTCTCTAAACATGAAAAGATCGTCGAGCGACCTTGCTATTTTCACGCTCGATAAATTATTTGAAGTAAGCATCTAGTGAGCGATAATTTATCTCTTTTTCGGTCTTGTCCAGACTATTTTATGAAAAAAGAACTGAGAGAATTCTCTTTTAAGTGTTTTTCCAAACTCTATAATCTTGAAAAACCTTCGAGTTTTCTATCTCTGGACTCGTTAAACAAACATTGAAAGACCCATGATGGGACCGAACCACTCCTTCTTAGGGTTCGTTAAATATAATCCGAGGGACTCGTCCAAAGGATGAGCTTACATCAACAAGCATATGTTATCCTCCTCAATATTGCTTAAAAATAAAGAGGTACTCGCTAGAAATGGTGGGGGAAAATTTGCGAAAGGGATATGTTTCATCTTCGTATTGATTGGCAGTAAGTGTCGCTTTTAAACATGACACCCCCTATTCATCATTTGAATCCGGTTTGGGAAATCCATTTTTCTCTCATTCGATTTGCTACAAGGTCATTCCCTGTGTCGTCTTTGAGTCAATGCTGCCAAATCATTGGTTGTGTCGTTCATATGTTCAAGAGAAGTCCATCTGAAACCTATATTGAGTCGACCATCTGCAGTTATCCATTCTCTCCATGTCGGCCTTCCCTGTGTCAAGTCCAATTCACATCATACTTTGTTTCACCTTCAAAATCTGTTACTCATTTCGTGTCATTGATGGGGGATACATCAAGGCCCTCCTGTGACGAGTTTTGTTCCGTCGACTTCAGCTCATTATCTGGAATCAAGACTTAGAAATTATTTGGTACCTTGGATCTTGCATGCCTCAATGGCAGGTTTCCTCGCTTTCGACAGTGGGTTTACATCATTGACCCCTGATCAAAATATTCCATCGGATGTTTGACTTCAACTCATTCATTCACACTCGATGGATTGTACCATGGTACCTTGGGAGTCATTGACATCAATGGTGATTTCCCTCACACTTGTTAATGGTTACATCAATGACCAGTAATCAAGTGGTTTCTGCCATGTTCAACTTCAACACATGTAATCACATGGTTAGATTCCTACTTTGGGCGACGAATTTGAAGACCCTGGTTATCATTCTTGTGATCCAGGTTGCGATGGAGTATGTATAATTTGCGACACATAGATCCACTGTGTATGTTTTGTGGCTATGTCGTCTTGATTTGAAATTTCTCGCATGGATCCACAGTGTATTCCGGTGGCTATGTTATATTTTGACGGCATGGATCCATAGTGTATGATTGGTGGCCATGACCCATGTCTATAATGTCATCAGTCTGTGATCTGAGTATGGGAATGCCTACCTCAGAATTGATATATATGATATTTTGCAGATGCTTGGTTGTTCGCAGGTTTCCGATTATATGTGCTCCTGATTCTCGACACACACATGCAGCTTACAAAGTCTATCGGTTGTCACTGGTTCCAACACTCATACTTTGGGGGGCATTCTGTTACCCATGATTTTGGTCATCATGATGATGTATTTATGATGGTGTACTCAGGCTCTTCATAAGAACTTTCTCCTGAGAAAAGTTACTTTCTTCTCTTTCCAGAAATATCATTTTTGAAAGAGGTTCGCAGGCTGCTAGTATTTTTCCTGCGAGAATGTATGATTCTCGCAGGCTGACTTAATCCAGGGTGCGATAAGTTCACACTGTGTTGAACTGCTAGGGTGCAAACTCTTTCTTAAGCAAGGAAAAGATAAATTCTTGATTCTTCTAGAAGGGAATCTTCTAGAAGGATGAGATGGCATTCGAATGGTTATCTAAGTACTGGATTCTCTGATATTTTGGGATCATTCTTATCCAAGTAACTAATCCATTCTCTCCTATATATTGAGGGAATTCTCATGGAAAAGGTTAGAAGCAAACAAGCAAGAGATTCATTAGAGAATTAGTGAAAATGATTGTGTGAAGGACTAATGCTACAGCAGCTAAGAACTCCAGCAAGTTTATCAAAGGTGGTTGATCTTATTCATGCAAGTGAGCAAGTGTGTGTGTCAAAGTCAAGGGCCATCGAAAGGAAGTTTGTAACATCAAGGCTCAGGTTGTAATCTTTACTTTCCATCAATATGATACAGTAATATGTCTCTTACCCATAAAGTTATTTCCACTTTATTGTATAACTCCTTGATCATATACATAGATTGACTGTTGAATAGATTGTGCTTTCTTCACTTTGGTTGGTTTGTGTTGTCTTGGTCTTGACTGCACAAGAGCACTGGAGTGAAGCAGGAGAAACAAATACCATAGGAATCGATTATAAGGTATGTAACTTTTTCTTGCCTCCTAGTTCATTCAATAGTCGAAATCTAGGAAAAGAGTATTATTCTGTCTTGCTTTGTTCTAGATCCAGGTGGATCTAGGGAGATCGGTTTGTGTCAGCACTTATGGATTTATCCAATAACAAATATGATGAAAATATGAAGGTGAAAAACCTCAATATATATAGCATACCAATGACCTAAATTACGTTTTAGGTCATCAAAAGGTCTACAAGGCCAAAATACACAGTAATATTGTTTTACATTAAAATTTCATAAACTAAAACCCTAATCAAGCTAAAGCAAGATGTCATGCCCCTTCTAGGGTGAAGTTAGCCCTTTATAGGGAAAATGTAGCCTCCTGGAGCAAAATGCTATCCCTCCTTGGGATTCTCCAACATGCCACACGTGCCAGACTGCCATGTATATCTACCAAAATGTCCATGAAGCAAGGATGAACCTCTTGGATGACATCCTAGGCATCCCAAGACCAGCGTTCCAGTGAAGGAGGCATAACCCCCCTAGGTACAGGACTACTCAGCTGCCTCTAGTGGCTTCGTCTGCTCTTCCCTGGTAGAAACATTTTGCCCTGTCTCTGCCCCCTGCTAGGGTCTCATCATCCATCGGGTGGGCTCTTCAGCCCCATGGAGGTCCGAACTAATCGTCTCCAAGTGTGTACCTGTCCAACGTGGTACCTGTCCGTCAGGCATGATCCTGCACATCAACAGATACGCCCTCCATGGGATCATAAGTCACAGGGATCATAGAAATGTCAATCACATCTAATCATCAATATTATTAAACATGTTAATAAAACCCCTTTACCCCAGTCTAGTGCTCAAAGACATTATACAAGTCTGCAATGCAAGTTTGGAGGAAGTGACAGGACGTCTTATTGGGCTAATGTCTACTGGAAGAGGGATGTTTCTGGAAAGGATTAAATCCAAGTCATGTAAGTGGGTGAGGTGGATGGGGATGCCTGGGAAAAAGGTGCAATGATAGCAGGGATGGCTTACCGGTGGGTGCCTCTGTGGAGGGTGAGTTGCACCTGTCATGGATGCAAATATTTCCAAGCCCATTCATGCCTTTTATCTTTATTCTTTTTCCTCCAAGATGTTAGTCAAAGGACACTTCCTTGGCTTGGTGAACAATGGTGGAAATTTTAGCCACAAACATTTCACGGAAATGAGAAGGTTGGCCCGTGATGAGACCCCCTTTCTCTTGATTATGCCACCAAGAGCCACTACCCTAGCGTGGTGACTAGATGTTGGTACTTTCATACCTCTATATGCTCATGGACCTAATAGGATGGCTCGTGATGAGACCCCCTATCCTCTAACCAGGTCTTGTCTTATTGAAATTATCTTTTTATTGATTTTTTTCTTTCAAGAAGATATTCAAGGGACATTGCCCTGGCTTGGTGACCAGTGGTGGCAGTGTTAGCCACAAGCATTTTCATGGAAATGAGAAGGATGGATCATGATGAGACCCCCTTTCTCTTGGCCATTCAACCAATAGCCACTACTCTGACGTGGTAACCATGTACTAGTAGTGTCATACTGTTAGGCACCCATGGACCTAATAGGCTGGCTCATGATGAGACTCCCTATCCCTCAACTATGTCTTGTTTTATTATTTTTTACAGGTCCCTCTATTTCTTGCTGCGAAGATTTTATTTCTTTCTCGGGGATCCCTGGGAGAAGGATCTAAAGGTTTTATTCTTAGGCTTTTATTGTCAACTTCTTTAACCCCCCAGGCCTTTTATCCTATTCTTCCAACAAGATAAGGTACAACCCCTAAATGATTTTCCAACCCTATGCCTAGACCAGTGTAATGGGATGGGTGAGCGGGAAATAAGATGAAAAGTTGTATGTATGACGAAAACGGATGATGGATTTTCAGAAATCCCCCCGGTGGAAACTCAATACCTATGGACATAAGTGTTGGACACACCTACCACACTTAGAGGGGGGGTGAATGAGTGTGGGGCTCTTTTTCCTAAAACTTCTCTCTTGCACAAAAACTCATCAATTAGCATTCAACATTTATTCATTACCCATTGTTGTCATTTATAACCAGTTAGATGTAGGCACATATCAGCAATATATCATCAACAAGTCATCATCACAAAGAACACAAGATGTATGTCCAATTTTCTTTTTATTACGGACTACAATCCTTGGGTTTATCAGCAACAACTTAATCGAGTACAACTCTACAAGAGCACCACCTCTATATGCAAGACTCATCTTACATTCTCAGCACCAACTGAGATGAGGCAGCAATCCTAAAAAGATATCAATCTGTCAACAGGTACGTGACCTGTCAGTAGTGCAGCCCGTGTGTGCACACGCCCTGGCTCACTACAACCCGCGTGTGAATGCGGCCAATGTATAATGTAACAAGTGTATTCTCTTGATCACTTAGGGTTTTGCTTTGCTTCACATGCTCATATCCTCTGCAACCTTCAATCACTTTATCTTCTGTCTTCCACTATCCAAACTGACCCACAGTCAGTCACAATACATCCAAGCTCTCCAATAGCTTGCTCATGCTCCACAACAAATCAATATGATTGCTATCTCAATCATGTATAAACAACAAGTATACCATATCAATCATGTCACTACTGAATCACATGAGTGTTTCTCACTCCCACATCATAGAATCCATACCAAGAATTCCCTAAGCATTCACAGCATATCAAACAATAGCATCTATTAAGAAAATAATGTAACCATACTAGTGTCTTAGTGATAGATCTGAGGCCATATAATGTAGATCGGGAACCTGCCTCATCATCCAAGAGCTTGGAACCATCTCAAACACAAATCTCCATGATTTTATTCAGTCCACGCTCCCTGTAGAGAGTCATCCCATGTGTACACTCACCCTATACACAACCAACCCACGTGTACACGCACCCTATACACAGACAGCCTGTGTGGGCATCAGAAAATAGTGTTTTCTGTGACTCTGAGGCTTTTTCCGTCAAGATATCTGACATTGCCGAAACTTTGATGTGTCCATGAGATCCTCCTCTCACTCTCTTCCTCAGAGTAGATCTTCAATCATGCTCAAGATATCCACACCAATATGATTCTCTCACAAGAAGCTCTCCATCAATACTCCAAAAGATATTACCAAGAAGCTCTCCATTGATCCACAAAGGATTCTCACCAAAATGTACATTTTACAAGAGATCCTAGCTTCTTATTTATACTTTCATCTTCTAGGTCACTTAACCCATTTTTAGGTTACTTAACCCATTTCTAGGTCACTTAACCTATTTTCCTTATTTTAGGGTTAACCATTTTCCATGAATAGAAAGTTCTCCAATACTTTATCATTTAAATATTCCTTCTTGATTTTGTCACTTTACTTTATCATTTAAATAATCCAACTTTACTTTATCATTTAAATAATTATTTCTTCTTTTCAAGCACTTTTACTTCTTTGACCTTTTGGGGCTTCAAGCCATCATATGGGGGTCCTCCAACTTCATAAGTCCATAACTCTCAAACCATGAGGAGTTATGTGACATTACACATACCACCGGAAATGGCATGACAAGCACTATCCATATAGGATAGTTTCACCAACAACTTCATTGATCTTCATCTCATTATTCCACATACAAGCATGGGTCCTCCAACCATTCTTCTAGGATAACTTGTTCCATAAAGCGTCTTCCCGTGAGGGATTTCACCATAAGGGGACCACTTTGGAGTTCATCCATTTGTGCACCTTAGAAACAATGATAAGACACTAATGATTCATATTTTCATCGATTGGTTTCCACTTGGACATATATCATTCTCATCAAGGGCATCATATCAATCAACTACTTGACATCAATCAAACCAAATCATTTACATCAATGACATATGATCCAACAATCTCCAAAATAATCAAACCATTGGCATCAATGACAAACCATTGGCATCAATGAAAACATGATCCAACAATCTCCCCCTTTGGCATTGATGGCAATACCAACATTGATGTCAACTCCAATTACCAATTATTGATGTCAACATGTAGACAAGGCATGATCTACATCAATAGTCAATGTAACTATCTCTCCATATCAATCTCTCCACATCAATTGACATCAATCACATCAATGTGATTATCTTTTTTACTATACCATTGTGTGATATCACCATGAGAATACATCAATGTGATTATCTCTCCCCCTTTGACATCAATGGAAAAGGGCCATTCTCCTCTTGGGGCTGCTCCCCCTGTCTTGTTTCTGCTGTATAATCTCTCCCCTTTTTAACAAGGGATATCAATCTGATGTAATGTTGAAAATACATCGAACATACTCCCCCTATAACCATCGCTCCCCCTGGAATTATGCTTCTGTTCTCTTTCTTCAAATATTGGTCTCTTTTCTAGGTATGTATTTGATAAATATCTCCTCCTAGAATCATGGGAGGAAGAATTACTCCCCCTAAGGGTATGTCTCCCCCTATATTCTCTGCAAGATGAATAATATGCTACCATATGACGATCCTTGGACCTGCTCATGCATCAAACTTGTGCTATACCATACATCAAAAGATATGTCAATAATGAAATATAGAATCATGAACAATATATCCACCGGGTACATCATGTACCAAAATGTGCCCACCATGCACAACACCCATGTACATCAACCATGTACATCAACAATGTGCCAAAAGATATCATCCATGAAATGTATCCACCATATGCCAACATGTGCATCTACCAATATGCCAAAAAAATACCATCCATGAGTGTACCATCATACATCATTACTTGCACCAAGCAAGTATATCAACCATGCATCAATAAGCCATGATATCCAGCAATACCATATGCTTCCAATAATACATCATAAGATATATCAGTGAAACTTCAAAAAAAAGTACCAGCCATGTACTCCAACAGATCAGCATCAAACCATACTCATGGGTTAGTGCCATGCACCCAGTATTTATTTTATATCATAACCTTGCGTGATCTCACTTAGAACCATGAAAACCTGCAACAAACAGTGTCAAAACCTGCAATAAACAATGTCAAACTCTGCAGTACAGAGTTATACCATCACATCAAACTCCAAGCCATGTGCATTGCCTTTTTCCCAAGGCTTTACAACAGACACGCGGCCTGCTACACAACTAAGCGCGTGTGTACACGACCTATTCAAGGTCAAAACGCGTGGACACGCGACTGTCACCATTGTTACCTGCATGTGCCTTAGTAAATGACACATTTGAACTTCCCTTCAATCTTTCATTCTGATCTGGCTGCTCTGTCTTCTTCACCCACTTCTGTAGATGACCCTTCTCTTCAGAACATGAGCTCTGAGTATCCATCCTTTCAAATATGTCTCCCTTTCTTACTTCATTCCTTCTTCTAGCCATGCTATGTGAAGTCCTCATCATGGACTTTCTTCTTGTGTTCTAGCACTCCTGGGATTTGTGGCCAAATCCACTACAGCTGTAGCATCTGATAGAGTTACAATGAACAACAATATGTCATATTTGATCACATCTCCAACACATTGTGGTGTTATAGAATCTTCCATTATATCTGCTTTCATAATATCTACATTCAAAAGCTTTGTGACCATATCCATTACATGAATAACAATGCCCATGAAAAATACTTTCATACCTTTGCTTTGGTGTCCCAAAAATGTCTTCTTGATTTCTTCCTTACTTTGTTCTTTTGAAATTTTCTTTGCCT
>ML796310.1:208499-229433 GCA_009831015.1 Picea engelmannii | reverse complement strand
GTCGTTATTCTCATTAATATGACACGCTTGGCCTGTTTCTTTCTAGTTTGTGTCTGATGTTACATGAACTTATCATTCAGTGATAGATCTGTTTTCAAGCTAATGTCAATAGAGTAGGAAGTGGTCATATCTTGTTTTGTCCATAGACCTCAGTGAGGAGCAAAGGATTGGAGTGCAACTCGGAGCGTGCAGGGACAAACGTCGGTTAAGAGGTACTTCTGTTACTCTTCCTTCTCATGCATTAGGCTTAGATAGATTCGAAAGAAATTCAGTGTCCATGATAAGCACTTTTCTGTCTAGGGTTAAGTTCAAGCCTTAGAGGTCGATCTACTTGTCCGCAGGCAGATTTTCCTACAACAGTTTCTCTCCTTCCTCCACGGGCAACAACAAAAGTTTTCCTCTTCTCACTAAGCTCAGGAATTCCACAACTTTATTGGGTACCATCCCAACTATATTTCCCCTATTTAAAGATCCCCTTCTATGTTATGTAGTCCCTTGGTGACCTCCCTTACCAATGTCGATTTCTTTCCAGTAGGTACGAAGTTGCATTCCTTTGTTTTTCCAGTCTAGGTCTGGATCTTCTCTATTCCAGGGTGATCATAAATCCTTTGGAAAAGATTTATATTTTCTTCAAGAACAAATTTCCAACTTCTTTTGTAAATTATATTTGTGCAAGTGAACACCTATGTTCATTGCACCATATGTCTATGAGTTTGCAACTCACTCAATATTCCAAATATTTTTGTTGCTCATTTGTTGTTGTGAATTGTTTCTCCCTCGTCTCTTCTCCTCTGCGCATCTTGTAACGATCCCCCCCCGACCAACATGAGGTCGAGGTACACCACTCCAGAGAAACCACTCATGCTTTGACACCAGTCGGTAACATTCCCATCCATCAGTCCGGGCCATGCTACTCTAGGGAACAATTTCATTCCCATACTGCGAAACATACAGTAGCATACCTAGTAGTCAACTAAGAAATGCCACCTAAATTGACTCTTTAGATTGCATGCAACTAAAACATATACATACAACACGCTCGCGGAAGCTTTACATCTAAACATAAACAAATAATTACTTTTTGTAACATTTGACTTTTATATTAAAATAACAGTAATTACCTATATGCATCATTTACAGGAAATTACCGATAAGCACACAAGAAATCATAGTCACATATGTGATAAAATCGTAACATAGGCATGTAAATAACAAAACAACATATCCATATATCATACAATTGGTACTTATCTTAGAAATATTGTCACCAACTACTTACAAATCGTCCACAAACCTCCCAGCCATAGACTACACTGTTCATCACTCTCAACAGTGAATCACCCCCGAGCTGGGACTGAACTCCACCCCGGGTAAAGGGATTCCTATCCAGGCTAAGGCTCATGGACAACAAGAAAGACTTCGTCTCAGGTACTCACTCAACTAACAGCCTAAAACCTCTCATTCCACACATGCCTGTCCCACCCAAGGAAGTGTGCCCCTTCTCTGCTCAACAGTCTCTCTGCTACCTCACTTCCCTTCTAGGGATTCAACAACACACCAGACCAGAAGTCTCAGAGCACTGTAGCTACATTTTAGCACTATGGAAATCAATCCCCAGCAATTATCTCGCTCAGAGAACTGCTCACGAGCATGACGGCCTGCTTCTTCAATCTCGCTCCAAGCTAACTAGGTACACCAACCAAAAAGGATGGGGAAACAAGGTTCGAAAAGGTGAAATGGTTGTCTCAAGGATAACAGAATGTATGATTGAAATGGTCATGGATTCATTGACTGGATAACTGAGTGTGTTTTGGAATCACTGGGAACTCTTTGTCAAAAGTGATGGTCAGCCTGATGGTCCCCCTTCCCCCGTTCGTAAGGTATCTATGAGAAAAATCCCCCTCTGAGCTAAGTTTCCCCATGATATGAATGCATGTCACCAACTTGGCACTTGTCATATCGGAAGTTACTTTTTTCCACTTGTCCCCAACTTTAGAACTTAGGATAAACTAATTATCCATACTTTATGTTTTAGGTAATATTAATATAATATTCCCTTGACTTTTGGCCCTCCCTTTCCCTAACTGGTGAAGTTCAGTCCCCCATCTCTTTTATCGTGGTCGGTCTATATGCAGTGATGTATTTTATATTAATCATGAGTCATGTACAAAGTAGGAACTCTAGCCTTTAACATCTAGGCACGCTGGCCTAATTCCAAGACATAAGCATTCCGGCTTATAATACTAGCTCACCAGCCTATAATGCATATTATATACACAAAGGTTCGTTGACCTTAATATTGTGTGCACTTAGTTACTGTGTGTTGTATCCTCTGTCTTTAAGGTTGTGCGCACCTTAGTTAATGTTCGTGGTATTCAGAAATGTGCACATTACATCCCTTTACTGCGCAATATATGTGTGCACCATGCCATGAAAGGTGTATTACAAAAATGATGTCTAAACATCTCACTAGCTTAAATATACTTGGATTATATTTACATTTTGGTTCGGCCGAGGGATATTACAATCCCCTCCCATTATTTATGCACTGTCCTCAGTGCATCATGTACCCATATACAACAAAATTCTCAAAATTATTCAAAAAGATGCGGGTATTCTGCTTGCATTTCATCCTCATGATCCCAAGTAGCGTCTTCGGGTCCCTACCAGGTCCATTGGACCTTTACAAGCCCTATGGCTCGATTCCAGAGTTGTTTGATTTCTCGAGCGCACTGGATGCACTTGGAAAGCACCTTCTTGCTCCACCTGAATAACATTCCAATCAATAACAATATTAGCATCGGGTATATATTTCTTTAGCAATGATACATGGAAGACATTATGAACAAACATAGATGCAGGAAATGTAATCATATAAGCAACTGGACCAATCATCTCTAGGATTTGAAATGGTCCACAAAATATGTTTTCTAACTTGGCGTAGCTTCCCAGCTTCAGGGAGCTCCTGTTAGCTTTCACTTTCAGGAAAACATGATCACCCACTTTGAATTCTCTGTGGATTTTGTTTTTATCAGCATAACTTTTCTGTCTGTCTTGGGCATCTTTCAAATTCTGCTTAATTTTTAACATTTGGTCCTCCATCTCCTTAAGCAATTCTAGCCTGACTATTGTTCTATCAGTTGGATTATCCCATCTTACTGGAGTATTGCACCTTCTATCGTAAAGTGCTTCAAATGGGCTCATTTTCAATGATGTCTGATACCCATTGTTATAAGTGAATTCTACTAAATGTAGGTAGTCTTCCCATTTTGATGGTTTATCTATCACATACATTCTCAACATATATTATATCACTCCATTCACCCTCTTTGTCTATCCATCAGTCTCAGGATGGTAAGTTGTACTAAAGTTCAGATTCATTCTGAATCCTTTGAACAATCCTTTCCAGAAATTCGAGGTGAATTTTTGGTCTCTTTCAGACACAATCATTTTAGGAATTCCATGCAATCGTGCCACTTCCTTCATGAAAATATCAGCAACATTTGCTTCTTTGTGAGTAGTTTTTAGTGGAATAAAATGGGCATCTTTTGTAAGCTTTTCCATCACTACCATAATCAAGTCATGTAGCTTTCCTGTTCTGGGCAATCCCATAATAAAATCCATTTTCACCACTTCCCACTTCCATTCAGGAATGGGCAAAGGTTGAAGCAATCATGTTGGGTGCCTATGCTTTGTTTTAACTTTCTAGCATTCCCTACACCTAGCGATGTATTCTGCTATTTCTCTCTTCATACCTGGCCAAAAGTATTGGATCTTGACCATTGTTATGGTTTTATGATATCCAGGGTGCCCTGCATAAGGAGCATTATGCATCTCATGCAAAATTATACGTTTCAAGTCCTAGACATTTGGTACAAAAATTATGTTCTTGTGCAATAGTATTCCATCTACTCCCAACTTGTAAATATCCATCTTCTGAAGTATCTTACCCTGTTGTATCATTGCTACCAATTCTCTGTACTGTAGATCTGTATTTGCAGCCTCTTGAATTTTCCTTTTAACATCAGTCTGATACATGCAGATGGTTGTAGCACGTAGTTCATGCACCCTCCTGTTGAGTGCATTAGCCACTTTATTTTCTTTTCCTTTGATATGCTTTATATCAAAGTCATATTCGCTTAGAAATTCTAACCATTTTCTTTGTCTAGCATTTAGATTTGGCCGATCAAATAAACATTGCAGGCCATTGTGGTTTGTTCTTAGTTCAAACCTCTTTCCCATGAGGTAGTGTCTCCATTTCCTCAGGGCATGTACTATGGCTACCAACTCCAAATCATGAGTGGCATAGTTTCTTTCATTCTTTTTCAACTTCCTTGATTCATAACATATCATGAATCCATTTTGACTGAGGAATCCACCCAGTCCTTCATTACATGCATCTGTGCATACAATGAAATCTTCATTTGGGTCTGCAATCCTTAGTATTGGATCACTTGTCAATAATTGTTTCAAATGTTGGAAACTCCTTTCACAGTCCGACATCCACTGAAACTTCATACCTTTTCTTTGCAAGGAAGTGAGTGGGTGTGCTATCTTCACAAATCCTCCAATGAATATCCTATAGTAACCTGCAAGGCCCATGAAATATTTGACCTCTGTCACATTCTTTGGTGCTGAATATTCTCTAATGGGTTCTAACTTCTCAGGGTCCACTTCTATCCCATCTTTTGAGATGATATGCCCCAAATAATGAATTTGTTTCTGATAAAATGAGCACTTGCTCAATTTGGCATACAACTAATGTTCCCTTAATACTTGCAACACCATCGTCAAATGATGTTCATGCTCTTCCTATGACTTGGTATATATAATAATGTCATCCAAAAAGACAATGAAAAACTTGTCCAAATACTCTTGGAAAACACCATTCATTAAGCACATGAAAACAGCGAGTGCATTTGACAATCCAAATGGTACCACTGTGAACTCATAATGACCATACATTGTCCTAAAGGTGGTCTTGCTAATATATTCTTCTTTAATTCTTACTTGATGGTATCCTGATCTGAGATCTATCTTTGAAAGTATCCTTTCATCCTTCAATTGATCAAAGAGGTCATCAATCCTTGGTAGAGGATATGTGTTCTTCACAGTAACTTTATTCAATTGTCTCAAGTCAATGCACAATCTTAACGTTCCATCTTTCTTTTTTCACAAACAAGACTGGGGCACCCCAAGGTGATACACTTGGGCATATATACCCCTTCTTCAGAAGTTCTTCAAGCTGCATTTGCAACTCCTTCAATTATGGTGTACTCATTCTGTAAGGAGTCTTTGATACTGGCATTGCTCCAGGCATCAAATCTATAGAGAAATCAATGTCTCTCCTTGGGGATAGTCCTGGTACTTCCTTGAATACATATTCAAACTCTTTCAGGACTACATAATCCTCCAAATTTGGCACCTTGTCTTCAGGTGTATCCACCATATGAGATGCAAATATTTGACATCCTCTTCTATAACATTTCTTCAACTACAATGCTAGAATTTCTCTAACAGTTACTGCCCTGGGAATTCCCTTCACTTTCCTTTGGTTCCCTTCTTCATCCAAGCAAGTGAATGATTTGTTATGACAATCCAATAGAGAATGATGTGGGTCCAACCAATCCATCCCAATTAAACAGTCATAGGAACCTAAGGGTAAGATGTTCAAATCTTCCCTGGTATTTATTCCATTCATGTCTATGAGGTAGGACTTAACCATCTCATTAAATTTTCTTCTGGATCCTGTAACCAGTTGCACCAACCAGGATTTCCCATGCTTGCTTCTTGGAAATTGAAAACTTTCCACCATCTTAGGGTCTATATAACTATGGCTAGCTCCTGAATAAATTAAAATAGCAAGGGTTTGGTTGTTGATCATACCTTCCACTTCAATCATGTGGGACTGATACTCTACTTTCTTGTTGTCCAGGGCTGCATAAATCCTTGGCACATTTCTACCCATTTCCTCTACTGTCTCAGCTCGTTGTACATTGTGAACAACCTTACCTTTTTTCGCCTCTGTGAGGACAATCTATGAACCTATGGTCTCCTATAAAACCCTAACATTGCATAGGTGGTTGTCTTGGCTCTTGACTCCCTATGTCAGTCAATCTGGTTTCCTTATGCGTTTGCTACCATTGTGGATTATTTCTGAAGAATGGTTTCTTAGATCCCTTCCTCCTCTGATCCATATTGAATTTCTTATTGTCTTCCCAAGCCTTTTGGAAAGCTTGTCATATAAGAATTTATCTCTCCTTATGGTCTCTTTTAATGTCTTGGGATCATCATACTATATTTTGTCACTGATGAACGATGGAAATCCACTTAAATACCTTTGAATCTTGATTGTCTCATCCTTAATGAAAGAGACATACTTCAATAGTTCGAGAAACCTTCTCTCATATTCATCTATGGTCATACTTCCAAGCTTAAGTTCAAATAACTCTTTCATTTTCTTGTCATAGTATCTCTTGGTCAAGTACTTATTCTCAAAATACTTCTTGAATTCTCTCCAAGTAACACTTTTCTCTACAATGTGCTATACATGCACAAGTTGATCCCACCACATGGAGGCCTTTCCTTTGAGTTGATAGATAGAGATTCTACCTTCAGCATGAGAATAATAATTATGCAATTGAAAATACTTCATCATGCCTAGAAACCATGTTTCAACATCTTCATCCTTCTTGTGCTCACCATCAAATGTAGGAGGTTTGATTTTGTTCATTTCTCCTCGCAGCTCATCCACCCCAAATCTCTTATACCTTCTGACAGGGGATAAACTTGAGTTGTTGCCTGCTCTCTTATGGGAATGCCTATGGGGATGATGGTGATGTCTACTAGCACTTTTTACTTCTCCCTTCTCCCTTGAAGATTTGTGACTCTCAGATCTACTTGAGTCACTCTCCTTAACCAATTTCTTCTCTATTTTGTTCAAACATTCCAATAGCTTCATGTAGAAGTCATCCTTATTCTCTTTGGATTTCATAAGCCTTTCACTATCGGCTTTATGGCGTTGGACATTCTTCTGCAAATTCTTAATGGTCTCAACCATATTCATATCTTCATTCCTTTCTTCTCCATGACCGTTGGAGTTTGTTCCTTCCATGCCCAAATGGACATCCATCCCTCTGCTCTTCTTTGGATGATTGTAATTCCCCTGTGCCTCTTCCATTCCTACCGACTCTGCACTGGTCTGACCTGACCGAGTTGTTGTTAATTCTACAAAACGTGCAGCCATCGAAACTAATCAGACTAACAAATCAATAATTCATGAGAATATGCACCATTTCAATTCAACATACACATCAACATTATCACTCTCGGTTTCCTGGTGTTATAACCATGACAATTCGAGATAAGACCCAAGTCTCTAGAATGTTGACGTGCGGTGCTTTCTGAGATACACTTGTGCAAGAAGGTGGTTTTGTCAAAACCACTTTCGCCAAGACACGGTATTACGTGTCTCAACATGTCAAATCCACCACAAGTGGAGCAGGCGATGGCTAGTCAGATCACCCAGCTTCATCCGTTCGGTACTTCGTATCCATGTGATGTCAGCTAAATGCCACCATGTAATGAACTCAAAAGCTAATCATTCAAAATGGATTGGACGAGCATGGAAACCCAACGCTCTTTGTACGCAATCTATCTGCACTTCATAAATGGAGTTCTATAATTACCACTCCCCAAGTATGAAGATATATGTGTATCCATAACCATAGTAATATTCAAGCTACTTGACTTCCTGCTCTCTATAAAGACACATTTCAATATCCCCAACCTGAGATACATGGACAAAGCTAAGTCGAGTGAGACTGGTTATTCGAGCCACATGATAGGCTTTCCTGTGAATAAGGAGGAAAGGGTCCTTGCGCACCTTCTAGCAACTAAGTTCCACACAGAGCCAGTTATAGACTCACGATTGGAAGTTAGGATGAATCCCACTATAAATGATTTAGTCATCAACAGGCCAGCTGCTAAGAAGAAAAGGAGTAACCGGCATAAGAAGGAGGAATCTACGGTTGAAGCGGTCGAAAGTGTTGGAGAAAATCAATTGGTCTAGTTAGACTCTTCTTTAAAGGATGAGATCGCTAAGCTGAAGTAAGTATTCAAATAAGATAAGCATGTCTCGGCGAATTTTGAATAGTCGGTAGTGGAGGTAAAGAGTACAAGAGATGATAGGCATGTTCTTCAACGGGCTTTTTTACAACAGGCTAATTGTTGTCATCACCCTTTTGTAATTTTGTGATTAATATGATTATATAAATACAGAAACATAATTTAGATTGTTTTATTACAATTTCTATCTAGTGATGTTATGACTCTTGTTTTCTTTTATAATACATTTTTCTTGTAATCTTATATTTTATTTCCATCTGTCTAAATCGGAAGAAATTAAAATTTGGAATTCTTTTTAATTAATGCTTCAATGCGATTATGTGTTTATTTTTCTTTTATTATTATGCAATTTAAACTCAGACTCCTCGCCTTCTAAGTGACTTCACGTGCATTAACTTGACTTGTTCATTTATATTATCGTGCATAGCAATATTACAAGGTAAATGCTTCTATGCGCACCTAAATCTACTGTGCATTTCTTCTTCGGCGTACCGACTACTTACGCGCACCGATATTCCACATGCTTTTTCTTTCTATGCATGCACCATGTCATGTATAACATATTCATTCGTGCTCAAATATATGCGCACACTACTGAATACACCGTCGCGAAACAACTTATACTCATACTTATGCACGTACCAACAAAAATCTGTTGCAATAAGCAATACTTGTGCACCCCATGTGCACCTTACAATGTGTGTGCTTACCGCGCAAGGCTAATTTCAACGCGTGCATCTACACATAATAATCTTCTGTGCAGCACCACAATTTACCGCTCACACTAGCACGCCACGGTTTCCCACACGGTGCCAAATTTACCATGCACGCTAGTACGCCAACGTTTCCCAAGGACACTCCATGACTCTAATTTTGGTCACTTCGAAGTTAATTTTTTGTGAATATTCACTTCAATTGCATCCTTCTGGCCCATCCAAGCTCAGTGTTCAACTGAGGCTCTGATACCATACTGTAACGATCCCCCCGAACAACCTGAAGTCGGGGTACGCCACTCCAGAGCAACCACTCATGCTCTGACACCAGTCGGTAACATTCCCATCCATCAGGCCGGGCCATGATACTCTATGGAACACTTTCGTTCCCATACTACGGAACATACAGTAGCATACCCAGTAGTCAACTAAGCAATTCCACCTAAATTTACTCTTTAGACTGGATGCAACTAAAACATATACATTCAGCACGCTCGCGGAAGATTTACATATAAACATAAACAAACAATTACTTTGTGTAACATATGACTTTTATATTAAAATAACAGTAATTACCGATATGCATCATTTACAGTAAATTACCCATAAGCACACAAGCAATCATAGTCAAATATGTGATAAAATCATAACATAGGCATGTAAATAAAAAAATAGCATATCCATATATCATACAATTTGTACTTATCTTAGAAAGATTGTCACCAACTTCTTACAGACCATCCACAAACCTCCCAGCCATAGACTACATTGTTCATCACTCTCAACAGTGAATCACCCCCGAGCTGGGACTGAACTCCACCCCGGGTAAAGGGATTCCTATCCAGGCTAAGGCTCATGGAAAACAGGAAAGAATCTGTCTCATGTACTCACTCAACTAACAGCCTACAGCCTCTCATTCCCCACATGCCTATCCCACCCAAGGAAGTGTTCCCCTTCTCTGCTCAACAGTCCCTCGGCTGCCCCACTTCCCTTCCAGGGCTTCAGCAACAGGCTGGACCGGAAGTCTCAAAGAGTTGTAGCTATAGGTTAGCACCTACGGAAATCAATCCCCAACAATTCTCTCACTCAGAGAACTACTCACAAGCCTGAAAACCCTCTTATTCAATCCCACTCCAAGCTAACCAGGTACACCAACCAAAAAGGATGGGGAAACAGGCTTCGAAAAGGTGAAATGGTTGTCTCAAGGATAACAGAATGTATGAGTGAAATGGTCATGGAGTCATTGACTGGATAACTGAGTGTGTTTTGGAATCATTGTGAACTCTTTGTCAAAAGTGATGATCAGCCTGATGGTCCCCCTTCCCCCATTCGTAAGGTATCTATGAGAAAAATCCCCCCCTGAGCTAAGTTTCCCCACGATATGAATGCATGTCCCCAACTTGACACTTGTCATATCGGAAGTTACTTTTGTCCACTTGTCCCCAACTTTAGAACTTAGGATAAACTAATTATCCATACTTTATGTTTTAGGAAATATTAATATAATATTCCCTTGACTTTTGGCCCTCCATTTCCCTAACTGGTGAAGTTCAGTCCCCCATCTCTTTTATCGTGGTTAGTCTGCACGGAGTGATGTATTTTATATTAATCATGAGTCATGTACAAAGTAGACGCTCTAGCCGTTAACATCTGGGCGTGTTGGCCTAATTCCAAGACATAAGCATTTTGTCTTATAATACAGTCTCACCAGCCTATAATGCATATTATATACACAAAGGTTCGTTGACCTTAATATTGCACGCACTTAGTTACTGCGCACTGTATCCTTTGTCTTTAAGGTTGTGCGCACCTTAGTTACTATGTGCGGTATTCAGAAATGTGCACATTACATCCCTTTACTGCGCAATATATGTGCGCACCATGCCATGAAAGGTGTATTCCAAAAATGATGTCTAAACAACTCACTAGCTTAAATATACTTGGATTATATTTACATTTGGGTTCGACCGAGGGATATTACACATCTACCTCCTCTCATGTGGGTGTTTTCTATGTGTGTAACCCATGCATGTCTCATATTATATGCACTTGGTGATGTTTTTACACCTTTGGTCGCTTCCTCCTCCAATCCGTTGGGATTCTCGTGGCTTGTATCTGAAGCAACCTCCAGCTAGGGATCCGAATTTTGAAGGGGAAATCCCAAGAATGTACATCTGTCTGATTTTTTAGTTGACCCTTGCCTCTTCAAGAGATTGGGTCTCACAGCAATTATAATTGCTTCAACCACCATTGTTTCTTGTCATAACTCGTCACATGGCTCCATGTAGGTTCAAGTACATTTACAAGTAAGAATTTTTGTTTTTCAAGTGTATGCAAGATTCATGTTTTCCTCACTGAAACTTCTCAACTTCCACCTAAGAATATTTACCTCACCAACCATCTCACTTCATCAATTCCCACTTGTGATATCATGGCCATTACTTTCAACGATTCCCTTCCTCGGTGAGTTTTCCAGTGTTTTTCATTAATTAAAACATATTTACATGCTTCATAATTGCATTATATGAAGTTTTTTAGCATAATTACAGTCATGGGGGGAAACATGGTGTTACAGTCCCCTTCCCCTTAAAGGAAAATCATCCTATATATATTAAAACCACTATATATATATATATATATATATATATAATGGGGGTATGTCAATCTCTTGGCATCCTCCATCTCCCAGTTAGCCTCATCTACTCCAATGTGCTTCCATAGCACCTTGAACTTCACAATGGCTCTGTTCCAGAGCATTGATTCTCTCATGTCCAGGATGCATTGAGGTTCGGGCTAGAATTCTCCCTCTAGTTCCACCTGTATCATAGTCCAATAAAAAACATGATTAGAATCATGAACATATTTCTTTAATAAGGACACATGGAACACATTATGAGCTCTAACAGTAGGTGCTAATGCTAGTTTGTATGCTACTGGTCCCACTCTTTCCATGACTTCAAATAGTCCACAATATTAGGGTGATAGTTTAGCAAAAGTCCCCATTCTCAAGGAAATTCTTTTTGGTTTCACCCTAAGATATACATGATCTCCCACCTTGAACTCTTCATGAGTTCTCTTTTTCTCTGCATAACTCTTTTGTCTGTGTTGGGCCACTTTCAAATTATGTCTTATCTTAATCATTTCCTATTACATTTCCTTTAATATCTCTAGTCCAAGTGTGATCTTGTCCACTAGATTGTCCTAGTTGATTGGAACTCTACATGTCCTACCATACAGAACCTCAAATGGGATCATCCTCAATGATTCATGATAACCATTGTTATAGGAACACTCTATCAGGGGTGGATACTCTTCCCAGTGTTTGGGTTGATGCATGACATGCATCCTCAACATATTCTCTAATATTCTATTCACTCTTTTGGTTTGACCATCTATCTGAGGACAGTAGGTCATGTTAAATGCCAATTGTGTTCCCAATCCTGCAAACAAGATTTTCCAAAATCTTGAGGTGAACTTAGCATCTATGTATGAGATTATGGTAGAATCTAGCCAATCCATACCTAGAAGCACATCATATGATCCTAAAGGTATAATATTCAAGGTTTCTTGAGTATGCAGTCCACTTATGTCAAATGGATAGGCTTCTATGAGCTCAACCACTTTTCTCTTAGTCTCTGTGGCTAATTGGACCAACCATTCCTTTCTATGTTTCTTCCTCTGTAAAGAACATGCTTTAGCAACTCGGGGTGATACATAACTAATATTTGATCATGTTGGCCCTTGACCAAGTTTTGGGAACACTTGGTCATAATTGACCATTTTTGGGACTTCGACAGCCTATCGAAGATGGAGTGCCATATGAAGTAGAGATCACGGGATCTTTACCCACTTTTGGGTCCCTTTTTGGGTTTTTTGGAATATGTAATGGGAAAGGGATGTTGGCCCGTGGGTTTACCCATGCTTAGGCCCATTTTGAATGTATAAATAGACATCTAGGCATCTAGTAGAGTATTGTATCTATGTGATATAGGCTATGTGCCAAGTGTGATCTGTGTGATCGAGGTGTTATTCATTATGTAGGCTTGCAGAGCTTAGTGAAAGTCCCTGTGTGGAAATATAGAAGGATTTGTGTTGTAAGGCAAGGAAGAAGGATCTAGCGAGCTACGCAGATCTTATGTCCTATGTACAGTAGGTTTTTTTGGCTCCATGCTTGTAACCGATTGAAGATGCTAATAAAGAATAAGAGTTGGTGGACGTAGCCCCAGGGTGGGGTTGAACCACGTAAATCTGTGTGTTATGCTTTGTGCTTTGAATTGATGTGTTTATCTCTGCTTTTGGTAAGTGATTTGATATATTTAGATAGATCTATTCATGCTTTGTGCCTCTTATATGTGTATGAATAGTAGATCTGATATGTA
This sequence comes from Picea engelmannii, assembly GCA_009831015.1. Taxonomy (NCBI): domain Eukaryota; kingdom Viridiplantae; phylum Streptophyta; class Pinopsida; order Pinales; family Pinaceae; genus Picea; species Picea engelmannii. The sequence goes on along the minus strand of ML796310.1, from coordinate 216,214 downwards.
TGAAGATGCTTAGTGTTGATCTACAGGATCTGATCTGTTTTATTGTTGTTAAGTACTAAGATACCTTAAATCTAAGTGAATGTTGTGATGCTCTGTGTTATCTGTGAAGTATAATAAGGGTCAAATATTGATGAATGATCAAATCTAAGTGCTTTGTAAGATATATCATCATAGATCTATGTCTCAGGTGGGTTGCAGGCACTTGAGTCCTGCAACCACCCCTGCCTCTACCTCGGGTGAGACTTCATCTTCTTCGCAGGTGTTGTCGAAAGGGCCGGTAGTTAGGGTTTTATTGGTGCACTGTTGTAGCGTTGAACCCTAGGTCTACCCCTATGCCAAAAAATGGTTCCATTGTCGGGACCTGAAACTATGATTGTTGGGAATTAAGGGAGAAGAATCTTTGTGCAAAGATTCATCCTAAAATTGTGGAAGCTCTGTGCGTGGATCTATGCCCTAGTGCGCAGTGTTCCACTTGATCTGAAAAGCTTTGTTCTAAAGAAAGAAGGCTAGATTTGAATAAAAGAAGCAAGATCTGAACGCTTTGTGCTCTAAGAAAAGAGAAAGTGGAAGTTTCTGAAGAAAAGAGATCAAATCTACAGAAAAGAGGTAAGATATGTAAGCTCAGTGCTCTAATAAAGGTAAGAATAGTTAAAAGTTTTTAGATCTGGAAGCTTTGTGCTCTGTAGAAGTAAGATAAGTGGAAATTTTTTGTTTCTAGAGCATGGATCTAGGTATGTTTGATAGATTTTGTCCTAGATTAAAAACTAGGGCATTATTAGATGAAAGAAAGTTTGATATGAATAGATCTGATAAGCATAATGATAGATATGTTATACCTATGCATAGAAAGAATGTTTGGACTAAAAAATGGTGCAGGATCCTATAAAGAATTTTTTGTCGATTAGATACCACGATCCTAGTGCACAGTACAGAAGAGGTTGGGGATCATTTAAAAGAAAGAGAGGATTAACCCTATGTTACAGTTACAAAAATCTAGGCCATCTAGCTAAGGAATTCCCTGGTGGAAGACCTGGTTGTCTTTGTTGCAAAGCTATGGACCATGAGGTATTGGATTTCCCAAAAATGATCGCTACGCTGGAAGAAATGAATCTAAATCAAGAAAACCCTAAGGCAGATCCAGAAGAGGTAGAACCCCAGCAAGAATCACAGAAGGTATTGATACAAATGAAAGAGACCCTGAATGACCATCGATATGTTAGACTATCAGATATTTTCAAAGAAAAAGAATGCATTGAAGAAAGAATAGGAGACTTCGACATTGAATATGTCCTTGATGAAGAGACACAAGTGAACATTATGCCATAAAGAACTTGGGAAGCTATAGGGAAGCCTGCAATGATCCCTCCATTAGGAGGAATAGGACTATTCAGAGGAAAATTGATGATGTTATGTGGAAATCTCGCTCAAATACCTATGACAGTCAATGGAACTTCAACAAAGGAGTACTTTGAGATTAATAAAATCATTGAAGACAGTGCTCTGTTTACCATGTTACTAGGAAAATATTGGATCGATAGAGATCAAACTAGAAAGAAGAAAGAAGAAGAAGTCTTAGAACAGAAGAGATGAGAGTTAAAAGATTTCATGACCCGACAAATTGCACAGTTGATTGAAGAACAAGAGAACAGATCAAAGATACCTGATACTAGAAGACCAGATATCGAAGCTACAAGAACATCGAAAGACATACTGAAGGATGAAATTTCTACCCCAGATAAAGTGATACACCTGCATCCTAGGAAGGAATCTCGACAGTGCGAAGTGACTATGCCCAAGGAAAATAAGAATCAGAATTAGAAAAGAGCCACCGAGACGAAGCTCATGGGGGAAAAGGCTAGGAAGCTAAGTAAGAAGAAGGCCAATATTGAAAAGTTACAGTAGGTTCCAGAGGGTACCATGCAGAAAGAAACTTTGCAAAACTGGAGCTTTGTCGAGATATCACAACAGTGACATGGGTCACTTCACCATGGTGAAGCAATATAGCCATAGGAGGTCTATATATTCATTTGGTTGTGACTCCTAATGGATCCAAAATCATTGATGGCTCACCACCAGACCATTGGACCATGCCATAATGGATAGAACACAAATTAATGAGGCTGAGCATGCAGGGCCCTGACCCACAAGATTTTTACCCTGGAAAGACCTCATACTGAGCATTAGCGCAGAGAATCAAAGAGACTTATGGCAATGTCGAGAAGGGAACGCAAGGTTACAAGGTAGCCTCTATCCAAAATGGCACAGTGCACCTCACATGTCAGTTGATCGTAGGCAAGCTAGTTCGGAAGAACTGGCCCACCCAATTAATTGGATTCATTATTGACCTCACCGAGAAGTGCACAGAAGGACTTAAGATGAATTGGGCGTAGTACCTTGTAAACCAGCTGGAACTGAATTATAGGGAATCACAAGACAAAGGGTATGAGTTCCAATTCAGCTAGCTTATCATATTGATCTCTTTCATCACATGGGAAATGCCAGAAGGTGCGACCTTCCTGGATATAGATCCCTTTGAACCTTTGGCTGTGAAGTTTGGCACCTTGTGGTACTCTAATGATATGAACAAGCAGTGGAAATCCAATTCCATATTCCATACTTACTACAACCATTTGAAGAAATCCATCCAGTACGAGCCTCGGATGACCCCGAATACCCTCCACAGGTTTCGACCCTTAATGAAGTTCAGTGCGGACCGCCACTTCATTTATATAACAGCACACGTTGATGAGCACAAGAAACAGTTCCATTCATATTACAAGTTGACTAAGGATGACATCCAAGAGATCACCAACGACTGGTTGGCGGACCTCCTTATCCCAGCCAACCCTACAGAGTTGTCCGCTGTAGACAGTCTGGAAGCTACGCAGGATACACCCAGACCTAGTAAAAAGAAACCTGAAGAAGTTCAGGATGTAGATAGCACATCCATGAAGACTGCGTCTATGTCACCAGAGTAAGAGATTGGCGAGGAAACATCGCATAAGGAAGAGGAGGACCCCTCGAAGAAAAGAAAAGTTTCCCCCCGTAAGCCTTCATCCAGAAAGAAAATGAAAGCAACCAAGACCAAGTTCGATACTATCCTCACCCCAGATGATTTTAACTTCATCATCGTTGCATTGAACGATGCTTCGCTAGAGATTACAGAGAAGCAGGAAGCCAAGAAGGAGGCAATGTATAGTCAGATCGAGATAGAGCTCCAAGGAGTGCAACAGGCACTTCAGTTGAGGCACGTAGTATCCACTGCACCCCTGTCAGTCGGAACACCAGACGAAAGAGATGAGCCAACTCAACTCCACCAAATCGCGGATTCTGTCGAGGCTCAACTTAAAAAATCACAAGATGAAGCAAAGAAAGCCACCTAGGCTTTGACATAGGTACAGGGAGTACTTGTCGAGCAGCACAGTTCTGCCAAATGAGAAAAACTTTATCTGCAAGTATAGTGGGACAAAGAGAAAGAATAGTTACAGTAGAGAAAGGAGCAGTTGATCGCGGAGAAACTAGAAGTAAAGGAACAGGTCAACAGAGCACTTCGCTTTGTTACCATCATAGAAGTGAGAGTTGAAGAACGAATTCCACAGTAGGTGGCACAAATTGAAGAAGTGATCCAGCAAGTTCAGCAGCGCATCACAGATCTGGAACTTCATACTGTGCCCAAGACCCCTCAAGATATAAGAGACCTAAGAGAGGAAATTGTTGGCAGCGCATTTGGCAGAATGAAATCCCTTTCCTTGGAGTGAAAGAATTTGAGCTCTAGGAGCACTCTGACTTATGAAAACCTCACGGAGAATCTAGAGTTACAGGCATTGGGGTCACATCTCCAAGAAGCAAAGAAACACGTAGATACACTACAGGCGTAGTTGAAGGCCTTGTCACCAGTCGAAATGATGAAGAGGTTTCCAAAGCAACACACCACCCAGCAATAGATCCACATGATCCATACCAAAGTGATGGAAGTCTCTCAATGACTTCAACTAGTGCAAGAGAAGGCATCCCAACTGTTCACTGAAGTTGAAATCCAGGGAGCCGAGCTAGAACAAGTCGTCGTCACAGCAGAACAACGCCTAGAAGGGTAAGTCAATAACGCACTCATCCAAGAGTTCACTAAACAAAAGGTCATAGCATTGCAGTAGGTCGAAGCAACTTGAGCCAAACTCGAGGCAGAATTGTTCAGACCAGAGTGACTTGGGATGAGTCACAGGTGAGTGTTGGGGGCTTGTTGTCCCTTGAACAAGTTTTGAGAACACTTGGTCATAATTGACCGTTTTTGGGACTTCGACAGCCTGTCGAAGATGGAGTGCCAGACAAAGCATATATCATGGGATCTCAACCCACTTTTGGGTCCCTTTTTGGGTTTTTGGGAATATGTAATGGGAAAGGGATGTAAGCCCGTGATTTTACCCATGCTTAGGCCCATTTTGAATGTATAAATATACATCTAGGCATCTAGTAGAGTATTGTATCTATGTGATATAGGCTACGTGCCAAGTGCAATCTATGTGATCGAGGTGTTATGCATTTTGTAGGCTTGCAGAGCTTAGTGCAAGTCCCTGTGTGGAAATATAGAAGGATTTGTGTTGTAAGGAAAGGAAGAAGCATCTAGCAAGATGCACAGATCTTTTGTCCTATGCGCAATAGGTTTTGGTGGCTCCGTGCTTGTAACTGATTGAAGACGCTAATAAAGAAGAAGAGTTGGTGGGCGTAACCCCAGGGTGGGGGTGAACCACGTAAATCTGTGTGTTATGCTTTGTTCTTTGACCTGATGTGTTTATCTCTGCTTTTTCTAAGTTCTTTGATATATTTAGATAGATCTATTCATGCTTTGTTCCTCTTAGATGTGTATGAATAGTAGATCTGACATGTATCAAGATGCTTAGTGTTGATCTACTGGATTTGATCTGTTTTACTGCTACCAAGTACTAAGATACCTTAAATCTAAGTGAATGTTGTGATGCTCTGTGCTATCTGCGAAGTATAATAAGGGTCGAATATTGATGAATGATCAAAGCTAAGTTCTCTGTAAGCGATAAAATCGCAGATCTGTGTCCCAGCTGGGTTGCAGACTGATGCAGGAGCATCACCCACGACAAGCGAGCCAACGTGGAAGCGGAAGACAGCTGGAAGACATCCAGCGCAAGTTTTGAAATTTCCCTTGAAGTTGATGTGCCAAATATAAATGAGATCATTTAATGAAGGCGCCTTGGTATAATTAAATCATACCTTGAGTGCCCCGCTCTCGTCTGAAGTAGATGGAGGCATTTATAGTAGTAAATGTAATTAGGTAGAATTAAATTCTAGATTAGACAGTTTTAGAAGAAAGAGGGAAACCGGATATAGACACCCTCATTATGAATTGTAACATAATTCAGGCATAATTGAAGCAGCAAGAGCATAGGAGAGAAGCAGAGAAATGTAGAAGAACACCCATGTATAGATCTTGAATTAATAGAAGAAGTTGATTCAGATTTATGGCTGTCGAGTTATTCTCTGTGTATGTGTGTTGAATGCTATGCTCATGAGTATTTACTTCCTGTCATGCATTTGCTATTATGCTATGTATATGATTTCATGTGTTGAGATTTAAGTCTGAGAGGAGGTAGAAGGAATGAGTTTCAATTGTTTCTCTATCTGAGCAAGGATTCTTGCAAGGAGTGCAGTTGAAGTCGTCCGCAAGGAGTGCGTTGACAGAAGGCTCAGATAGTTTAAACTCTTGTACCCAGGAGTGAAATTGGGTTATATGAGCCATGCAAGGAGTGTGCAGGCTAAGGAGAGTCTCAGTCGTGAATCTGAGTGAAGTATTGAAGGATTGTTGTTGGAGGCGTGCGCAGAGTCAAAAGAACTCAACACTTAGAGGTGCTTGAGAACTGTCGCAAGGAGTGCGCGCAAGGACCCTCTTTGAGGATTGAAAGAGTGAGAAAGCTCAGGAGGGATAAGGCTTCCGAGCTTGTCGAAGAGGAGCGCTGTAAGATTAATGACGTGGAGTGTTTGAGGCAGGTGTTGCATATTTTCACCACGGGAGGACAAGTTCAGTGGAGGAATACTTGGGCATTCTCAAGGAATTGCCAAAGAGAGGAAATCAATGGCTAGGATCTTGTGGAGAGGGTTGGTAAAATCCTGTCAGCCGTTGGATCTACCAAAGAAGTAAGGAGGTTACGGTCACGTTTGGAGTTCAAGATCCAGGGGTCGTCAGTCGTTGGATCTTGGATCAGTTACCCGTCATCCGTCGGATCTGATAGGAGTTGCACGAGGGTTACCATTGAGATTCGAAGGATCGAAAATCCCGTGATCGAGTGTTTTTCGACATTTGAAACCCCGAAACCCCGGGAATATCGAGATCGTCCATTTGTGGGATGTGTGGTAGAGATCGAAGGCATCGGGATATCCGGCATCGGGGAATCAGAGTTCCTGAGGACAGGAAAGTTGGAACATTACAAGTCCCGAAATCCCAAAGAAATCAGGACCGTTCATCAGAGAGGACGCGTAGAAGAAATCGGCGTCATCGGAGAAGTCCCGACAAGGAGTCATCCATTGGTGGTTGGGGCCATCGGGATATTGGGGATCCCGGTGACAAAGTGTTTATGCACTTTAGTTTCGCGAACCGTGAAATCCCGACGAGGAGGAAGGTGTCGTAGTGGAAGCCAGTTGTCAGCCTGACGGAGAATCGGGGATCCCACGGGTAAGTGTTTTGCAGCATTGGAAACCCCGTAGCCCCGACGGGGATAAGACCATGGTCACGGGTTAATGGTCATATGTCCCAAGGCCTATAGCTAGGAGGGATAGTGTGAAATAGGCGGGTCGAGAATCGAGAAATCGTGAGTCCTGAGGGCATGGGTATTTCGACATTGGAATACTCGAAACCCCAATGGGAGTTATAGTTGCGGTCATATAAGGAGAGGTCATGTTGGATCAAGTGTTTAGCCTGGAGGGCTAATAGAGGTTGGAAGCGCATTGGGATTTTGAAGTCCAAAACCCCGACGGAAGGGATATAAGGTTGAGGTCTTATAGAGAGTGGTCGCGTGGACTGAAGGCTTAGCCAGGTGGGGCTAAGGCAACAAAGGAGCGCATCGGATATCGGGGATCAGTGATCCAAATTGTCGGAACATCACAAGTGTCAAGATCTCGATAGCGGGAAGCCTGATAACAAAAAGGTCAGTGTTGTTTTCCTGATAGAGTACGGGAAGATCGCGTGAAGATTTTCTTGTGGGAGGAAAATTTCCCGATAGGGAAATAGAAGGACTCCAAGTTCTTCGGGCTGAGGAAGGAGAAAGGTCCTGCAAGCATACGTGCCCTGGGTGGCGCACCCACGTCACAGACACTTGAGTCCTGCAACCACCCCTGCTTCTACCTCAGGTAAGACATCATCTGCTTCGCAAGTGTTTCCAAAAGGGTCGGTAGTTAGTGTTTTGTTGGTGCACTATTGTAGCGTTGAACCCCGGGTCTGCCCCTGTGCCAACAGATCCATATTCAATTAAAATAGAGATAGGTTGCTCAACAATTTTACCTTCCAACTCTACTATAGAGGCTTGTTGGTTTGTTTATCAATTTTCCACATCTGCATATATCCTCAACACATTCCTATCTACATCATTAACTGTAGTATCCTCTTGTACATGGTAAATTATTTTGATGTCATATTGATTGTGGAGACAATCTCTCAACATGTGGTACTCCACAACCCCAGCATTACAAAGGTCATT
>ML796310.1:197440-208449 GCA_009831015.1 Picea engelmannii | reverse complement strand
ATATCCTCAACACATTCCTATCTACATCATTAACTGTAGTATCCTCTTGTACATGGTAAATTATTTTGATGTCATATTGATTGTGGAGACAATCTCTCAACATGTGGTACTCCACAACCCCAGCATTACAAAGGTCATTTCTTGGGTTCCTATGCTCTTTCTTTGGCCTGCTCTGCTGGCTTATTTCCACTGTGAGATGGAAAGTTATGTTGATGCACACTTCTACTTGGTTGACCTGTCTATGCACCTTTATTTGGATTCTTATAAAGGAATAATTTGAGTCCCTTATTCTAGAATCCACTCCTCTCCTTTATTTTACAATCTTTAGAAGGATCTTACTTATGTTTAATAGTAATCATAGCATGACTTGGCCTTCCTTATGGTGTCCTCTAGTATCTTGGGCTTGTCAAACTCAATTATGTCCTAGTAGGACTGTGGTAATCCACTGAGAAAATATTTTACCCCTGCTTTCACATCCTTGAGGCAAGGAACATACCTCAATAGCTCCATAAATATCTTGGAATAGGCATCCATAGTAAGTTGTCCCAACTTATTCTCATGATTATTTGATCTTGTCATCAAAATACTTCTCTGAAAAATATGTTTTTCTAAAGTACTTATAAAATTGCTTCTAGGTCAATTTTCTTTCCTTCAGTTCTTTGATTGCCTTGAGATACTCCCACTATATGGAGGATCCTCCATTCAGATTAGATATGGAAATCCTTGCATTAGTATTTTTGGAGTAATTATGTACCTAAAATTGCTTCTTCAAATCCAACAACCAAGCCTCGACTTGTTCTCCCTTCTTGATTTCTCCATCAAAAGTAGTCGGCTTCACTTTATTGAACTCTTTAGTTAGAGAACTCTGTGAATGTATCTTTATTTTCCTTTTAGGGACACTCGCTACAGTGTCACTGCTGGAAAGTTCCTCGGAAGAAATCATCATGTTGGATGACTCTGTGGAGACACTCCCGCCATATTTACCTTTTCTTGTATCTTGATTCTTCTTCTTGGAAGAACTCCTTCCTACATCGCTATGGGATAATACATGCTTTTGGGCATCAAAAGGGGTTTTGAACCTCTCTGGTTTCTACAACGTTGCATTATTGGGACCTTGTTGCAGATGTTTTTGAATATCTAACAAGCTTTGTAGTAACACTGCATTGAGTTCTTCTTGTTTAGCCTCAGCTCTCATGATCCTCTCGTTATTTGCCTTTAGACTTTTGAAAGAGGATACCAAATTTGGATGGGTTTCTTGGTCCCTCCGGCCATCAGATTCCTCATCTTTGAAGTGTGGGGTCTCTTCCATGTTGCATTGCACCATTCACCTCTATTGTCATACATGATGAAATAGAAAAAAATTGTTAGACATTAGACAAATCAACATCATTGCATGCATTATGGGAAAAATGGCAAGTGTACTTAAAAAATATTAAGTGGCCTTGGTGACCCATTCAAGCCTAGAGTTTGAAACCTTCTCTGATACCACTATATAACACACTTGGCCCCTAAACCTCTCTTAGGCTAGTGGGATGTTCGGTTTTCCTCTCTTCAACACTTGAGATGAGTATTTGGGTTCCTCAATGCCTATGTGAAGACTTCTCTCATCACAACACTGTTGAAAATATAGCTCAGAAACTCACTATATCAAACTCAGATTTCAACCTCCTATTAAGTTTCAATAGTAAAGTATTAAAACCCAATATAGAACTGTACTTAATGAGCATAAAAACTAGATCATATATATCTAAAACTAAATCAGCAGCGGAAATAACTCATAACAACAGACAAAATAACACATTTGGCACCATAAATTATGGGCTATGCCCCTTGGAAGAATCCACAAAAAAATGACAATTTAAAGAGATAATTCTTATTGAGCTCAGAGAAGTTTCATATCAAAGGTTTACAACAGCAAGTAATAGCATAAATAAATTCTATAAATATGTGCCAACAGACTTCCTGGATTTGCATGCTAAAGAAAACACAAAACATACCTCATTTTCTGCAATGTACAGTCCCTTTAACAAAAAATACAACCTCGAATTTTATGCACTTAAGCAATACTGTTCTGCACTAATTTTGTATAGCAAGACACTTAGAAAATCATGCCATCCTCTTTCCTTGATTTCTATGTCATTGTACGGCCTCTAAAAGAGTGATGTATGACATCTTTTCTAATCATTCTCAACTCATCATTTAATGTTGCAATTTCTAGAAAAGCATGCCCTCTTCTCCTCTTGGAAATTGTGTTCTCCTTTAGTTGTACGAACCCTCTCCTTCCTTGGAAATATTTCCCCTTCTCTAGTTGTACGGACCTCCCTCTTTCCCTTGGAGAATGCACCCTCCTCTTGCTATTACTATCACTTCTCCATGAGCTCAATCTCTACCTTGAGAAAAGTGACTCTTCACCTTCCCTCTCAATATCTCCTCAACATGTGTGCCCTCATGAGTTTCCTTTAAGCAATTTCGAAATGTAACTCCTCTAACCCTTGATCTCCCTTGATTGACTCTTCACTTTCCCTTGGTATCAATGGTCATGACTTAATCATTTTCCGAGGTCACTTAAGTCACTAAAGTGACCCATAACATCATAAAGTCACTTTTACATTTAAAAATTAAAATACCCAACTTTATAAAATCACTTTATAAAGTTACTTTATAAAAACACATTATAAAGTGACTAGGGAGAAATGTGCTCAGTCACTTCTGCATGTTGGGTGCCGCCTATGCAGAAGTACCTCCGAGCTACCAATTCTAACAAACACATACTATATTAACTCTTTCAATTAACTTCAAAAGGCCTCCATAGGGTTTTTTGTGGTGATCATGGACTTAGAAACCCCCAATCGTATTGTTAGCATTCTCCTCCGCTTTAGAACAATGAGCTCTAGCTATTTGGACTCATTCACGTCGAGATGCTCACCTCCTCTCCAATGGAAGTGTTTTAATGGATCATCCTCAAGGATACAACGGTCCTCAGACTAGGGCTTACAATGACTACAATTACATCAGAGTCTCTACCTGCACAAATGTTATACTCCCCTTAAACGTCCATTATACACACTACGAATGAGACCCACAAAATCCAAGACTCAGATCAAATCTTTCCATATGTGGATCGAAATTTCACCTCCATTCTTGAAGTCCCTCCCCATCAAGCCATCTCCATTCTGGTGTCATGAACCACTATAATGGACTTACTCTAAAATCACTCACTCTGACTGATCGAACATTCTTTGATCATCTCATCTTATGGGTACCATATGCCTCTAGGTTTACAATTTCCCGTCGGATAATATTTGTGAACCCTCCTCCTCAGAGCGATTCACGTGAGATTCAATGGTTGAGATATTGCAGGAAAATTCTCGAGAGATCTACAGTCCTTGAACTTCCCTGTAATTGGACTCTTATTCTAATCCCCTTCCCAGATCTCCGATAGTCCTTACTCCGATATACTAAAAATTGGATCCAATGGTCCAAAATTGATCTTGGCCACACTCTGAAAGATCAAATATCCTCATTGACTCGAACCTTCTCCATTGAATTCTTAACACAATCCCTCATCTAGTCACTCTGATGGTAATACCATCCAACCAATGGTTTATATATGTTTGCTTCATCGAATCAACGGTTGCGAACATCCCTAGCTTAAATCACTAGTTTTCTTCATGGAGATAGTCTGAAACCGAACTTAACCACTCCATCGTTCATTTGAGTTCATTTTGATGCCCTTCCAGTCTCTTAAGAGATCTGAAACTCACTCTTATATTAAATAAGGAATTCTTACTTTGTTTGGCTAATGATTTTCATATCCTGCAAGATTTCCATCTAAGACAGGTGACTTTTCACAAGACTCGAGGCTCCTTAACCCTTAAAAGGACTCTGTAGATGCCAGGGCACTCATGTCACTGCTCAAATTGAATATTTTGTCCATATCCTGTAAACTTCCTCTCAAGACTTGCAAGAATATTTGGGTTACATGCCACCTATACTTACTTACTTTGTTCCAGGAGTTATCAAATTAACAGTGAAAGAAACAAGAATATTCCATTTTAACTGGGTACTCAACCATTCCTTACATGTTTTCACATTCATCATTTAAACCATAAAACAACAAATTGACATCACTAATATTTATTCAAACATATTAGGTCAAACCACTTATCTATTCAGTGAATATCAACAGCCAATTGACTGAGAGGGGATGTCTTTCCTCCAAACCTTAGGCTATGTTGTAGAGTGCCTTTCTACAACATGCCACCCCCATGCCAAGCCACGATACCAAAAGGGAATTTATTCAGTTGGTTTTCATATTTAGAATGAGCTAAGAAGGTTAATACTATCCTTCCTCCACTGGAAACAACAAAAGTTGGCCTCTTCGCATTGAGCTGAAGACTTCCACAGGTTTATTAGGTACCCTCCCATATGGATTTCCTCCACCCAAGGAACCCCTTCTCTACTATGCAGTCCCTTGGTGACCTCCCTTACCGTTGTTGGTTTCTTTCCAGTAGGTACCAATCAGTATTCCTATGTAGCACTAGTCTGGGTTTGGGTCTTCTTTGTTCTGGGGTGATAATTAATCTTTTGGACAAGCTTTCTATTTGCTTCAAGAACATCTTTCCAAATTATTCTATTCCTCATATCTATGCAAGTGAACACCTATGTTCATTGCACCATATATTTATGAGTCTGCAACTCACTCAATCTTCCAAAGATTTTTATTGTTCGTTCATTGTTGCAAATTTTTGCTCCCTCATCTCTTCTCCTCTATGCATATACCTTCTCTCGTGTGTGTGTTCTATGTGTGTGTAACCAACATGTCTCCTCTTTTGTGCACTTGGTGATGTTTTTTCACCTTTGGTCTCTTCCTCCTCCAATCCCTTGGGATTCTCGTGACTTTTTTCATAAGGAACCTCTAGTTAGGGATCCAAATTTTGAAGGGGCAATCCCAGGAATGTACTTTTGTCCAATACTACTGTTCAATTTTTCCATTGACACTTGCCTCTTCAAGAGATCGGGTCTGTTAACATTTATAATTGCTTCAACCACCATTGTTTCTTGCCATAATTGGTCACATGGCTCCATGCAGGTTCAAGTACGCTAGCATGTGTGCATTTATGTTTTGCAAGTGTACGCAAGCTTGCTAAGAAAACTTCATGTTTTCCCACTGAAACTTCTCAACTTCCACCTAAGAAAATCCACCTCACCAACCATCTCACTTCATCAATTCCCACTCTTGATATCATGGCCATTACTTGCAAGGATTTGCTTCCTCAATCAATTGTCCAATGTTTTTCATTAATCAAAACATATTTGCATGTTTCATAATCACATTATATGAAGTATTTTAGCATAATTACAGTCATGGGAAAATAAAGTGTTACTAACAAATGACACATAAAAAAGAAGAAAGAAATCTGCTAGCAATTTCAAACATGCATAGTGAATATAATGTTCTCCAACAATTCAATCTATCTTCTAGTTATGAACTTTCAACCTCACTGAGCAAACATTCATAATGTAGTACTTCCAGTAAATTCACAAAGGTGTGTGTTGTACTATATTAATGCAATAAATAAATATTTGAAATAACAAAATGCGCCACAACCTTTATGCATCATGCACATGCATATTTATGAAGAATTCTACATAAGGCTAGTCATTTCTACGTGGCGTCATGCAAACCTAGCCTTGTTCATCTCATTATTGGCTTCGTTATCCATTACCAACAGAACAACATTCTTAAGAAGTTTATTGGAAACCATGGGAGGTATGTGGACAACCATTTATTTTCTGCACATATGTGTGGGGGGGTTCGCACCCCAAAATTGATTAGAGTGCGGTGACAAAGGCGTATTCTTGCAAAGAGTATTTTTTTGAAGGCGTGGAAGTCGGGCAATGAGATGAGCTTGTTTCCTCTCAATGAGGTGCGACTGTGTTAAATATAATTTAACCTCAACAGTCTGATTGTACACTGCCAGTTGTACTGGACAATTGTACTTTCTATTTTTTTCTTGCTTGAGCCTATTTAGCTCAGCCATCTCCCATTGCATTATATCTTCTTCTAACAATATCTTCATCATACATTCCAATATACTATTCTATTCTTTCTCTCTGTATTTCTCTTTACTTCACAATTTATCATGGTATCAGAGCTTCAGTAGTAAGCCTCTTCACACAGTCCGGAGACCAACTCGATCCTCACAGCGCAGAGCTTCATGGATCTTGAGAGCACGCGACACAGTCTCTTTCACAAGGTTTGGAGAGCAGTCTGTCATACTCTCGAAAGAACCTCGCAGGAAACCTCCACGAGGAAGCAGAACGTCTTCCATTCAAAAGATCAACGTAGGAAGATTGCAGAGGTTGCAGAGCATACTACTCTCGAAAGAACGAGGAAGCAGAGACCGAGAAAGAAGAAATTTAAAGTTTCTTGAACAATTTTTCAAGAATCGTCAAAGATTGACGAAGAAGAGTTGTAGAATGGAAGAACGTTTAAAGAACTCTTGAAGAATTAGTTCGAATTCATTAAAGATTCCTCCAGAAGGTAGAAACGTTGAAGATTTCATGGACATTAGTTCAAATTCATGGAATATTGTTAAAGAAAGAAGAAGCGTTTAAAGAATTGCAAGAATTCTTCAAATCTGTCAAAGATTTTAGCAGTGAATAGAGAACTCGTGAAGTTATTTCAATCTTTGAAAGATTCACCAATTCTTTCTTCCGCAGGAGAAATTTTTGACAAAATTCGACAAAGATCATGTCAAAAACACAAGGAACAGCCATTGCGGCCATAAGAGTCGTCCTGCGAATGGATCAAGAGAGGGAAACCAGTTCAGAAGGGACGAGGAGAGTGCAGAAAAGGCGAAAGCATTTCAGCCGTCAGATCTTGCACAAAGGACCGACAGCAGTTGGATCAGCAAGAAGGTGCATGAGGTTTAGTCCTTTGCAGCACCAAGGAGAAATTTTCGACTTGTGAAGTCGCGAAATCCCGACATCATCTGGACCGTCCATCAAGAGACACGTCGTGAGATCTCGGCATTTCATGACTCGCAAATGTAAAGGTCAGAATACTTTCGTGAGAATTCGTGAATCGCAAAATCATGAGTCATTCTGGCCCGTTGGATCAAGAAAGATCGTGAGCCGTCGATCTTATCTCATCGCAAAATCAGGAATTGGGAGTTGGAAGCGCAAAGGTGATTGCACTCCAAAAACTCTGATACACGATATCGCGAAATACTGAGAGGACCTGTGAGTCGTTCATCTTAGAGGAAAGGTGGCAGCAAATCCAGGCCATCACTCCATCGACATTTCGGAGTTCGGGATATCAGAGGTCTCGTTGACAAAAGAAACTCCACGGTGAAACTCGCGAAATCGTGATTCACGATATCGCGATAAGATCACAGTCGTCCATCTCAGAGGACAAGTGGCAGCAGATCAATGCATCGTCACATCGGCATATCGGAGTTCGCGGTTTTGAAAGACCGTCGCAACAAGACTTCGAAACACACGAAATCACGATATGCGAAATAGCGATAAAGTCTCAGCCGTCCATTTGACCGGACACGTGGCGAACATCGAGGAAACCGTCGGCGTTTCGGCATCCGGGGTTTCAAGTTGACAGATAAATTGTGTCAATGGAGCATCGCAAGTCGCAATATCCTGAGGTTGAATCAAAACCGTCCATTTTTCGGGGATGAGTGGCATAAATTCGAGGGCTCGTGAAAAGTCCCGACAGGGCAGAGTCCATCGGCACATCGGGATTCGGAAAATCGTGAATCCTGAGGATAAGAAGCACGAGTATTTCGGAACTCCGAAGTCTGAAATCCCGACAGGAGGTAAACTCCGTCGTGGGGCCCAGCTGACGTCATCTCGTCAAAATCGTGGGATCAGGAATCTCCACAGTAAAATCCTAGATGCAGATTTGGACCGTCCATCTGTTAGGACGCGTGGAGGCGATTAAAGCAATCGCGAAATTTCCCGAAAGGAAAGTGCCATCGGTAAATCAGAGATTGGGGAATCGAGGAGTCAGAAGAAATCTTCATCATAACTCGCAAAATCCCGATTCGCGATATCCCAATAAGATCTGGACAGTTGAATTGTCCAAAGGCAATTTTTCGCATTTCGACGATTTGAAAGACAAAGAACGGGAAAAGCCCGTAGCCCTTTACCATCAAGGAACGTGGTCACATTTCAAGGTGACATAGGCCAATTCAAGGCCGATAAGCTCTTTTCATCCATCGTCACATCGGTGTTTCGGCCATCGGAGGTAAATACGAACTTTCCCTCTATATTTTTTCTGCAAATTTTTTTTGTATGGCGTCGTCTAGCAATTTAGGACCAACTCAGGGTCCGATTCTACTGGGAAAGAATTACGATTTATGGTCTCTTCGGATGAGATCGTTCTTGCAAGCACAAGAGTGTTGGGAACCAGGGGATCTTGGATATGTGGAACCAGATCCAGCCACCCTCACTGGCATGAAAAATCCGCAACGAATTGCTCAGGCAACACTGAGGAACAAAGAAAATAAAGCCAAATTCTGGATTCAAAATTCTGTGGATGACTCAATTTTCTCAAAAATCACAGGTGTCGGTACTTCAAAATAGGCCTGGGACATCCTTAAATCTTCCTACCAAGGAAATGACAGGGTCAAAACAGTTAAAATGCAGACCTTGTGGATGTAATTCAAGACTTTGAGGATGATAGAGTCTGAAACTGTGGATCATTTCATGACCAGAGTCATTGGCATCGTGAACCAGATCAGACTGATTGGTGAAACCATCACTGATCAACGAATTGTTGAGAAAATTCTCAGAAGTCTACCCACGAAATTTGAAATGGTTGTAACAGCAATCCTTGAATCCAAGGATCTATCAATATTTTCAACAGATGAATTAATTGGTTCTCTGGTGACACATGAGACCAGACTGCATCTTACAGATGAGTCAATCTCCAATGCTTTCAAAACTCAATTCTCCTTCAGCAGAGGGAGAGGAAGAGGAAAAAACAGAGGTCACCAAGGAAGAGGGAGCAATCAAAGTAAATCTCACTTCAGTGGAGGTAACAGACAACAGTATCTGAATCAAAATTTCCAAGGTCAAAGGCAACAACAACAACATCAACATCAGAATTTCCAGCCTCAAAGAGGCAGAGGGAGACGATCAAATGACAAAACAAGCATACAATGCTATTACTGCAAAAAGTATGGGCACTATGAATCTGAATGCAGGAAGAAGCAAGCAGATCATCTCTCAGGAAGAGCACGTGTGTCAAATCATACGGGAGCCACCTCAAGAGGTATGTTTCTCTCATCCCACAAAACTGAACAACAACCTAAAGATCTCTGGTTGCTGGACAGTGGATGCAGCAATCACATGATAGGTAACAAATAATTACTTTCATGCATTGATTCTTCAATCTCATTTGATATTACACTTGGAAATGATTATTTAGTCAAAGTTCAAGGAAAAGGAACTGTTCATATTCTTACTAAACAGAATGTAAAGAAAGACATATACAATGTCTATCATGTTCCAGATTTAAAACATAATTTGCTAAGTGTATGACAGCTCATTGAGCATGGCTATAAGGTACTTTTTGAGGGAACATCTTGTAAGATAGATGACAAACTCCCAAGCAGAAAATTGATTTCTGAAATCCACATGACCCCAAATAGGATGTTTCCCCTTACCCTCAAAACTGCAAATCTGATTCAACCATATGCACAGAGTGCATCAACCCTAAATGAAACAATGGTTTGGAATACAAGATTTGGACATCTACCATTTCAGAGTCTAAGTCTTCTTCAAAAAAACTCCATGGTCAAAGGTCTACCTATCTTTAAAGAGAAAATTCCCCCATGTGAGTCTTGCATACATGGAAAACACAAGAGAACTAGTTTTCCACAGTCTTCCAATCAAGCCAAACAACATCTTGAACTTGTTCACAATGACCTATGTGGAACAATGAAAACAGAGTCAATAGGTGGTAGTTTTTACTATCTAACGTTTATTGATGATTTCAGCAGAAAAATATGGATCTATTTTCTCAGACACAAGTCTGAAACATTTGCAAAATTCAAAGAATTCAAGGCAGAAGCTGAAAAACAGAGTGGAAAATATATCAAAGCAATCAGGTCAGATGGAGGAGGACAATACAACTCCAGAGAATTTGCAAATTTTTGCAAATCTCAAGGCATCATCATGTAAACAACAGCCAGATATACTCCACAACAGAATGGAGTGGCTGAAAGGAAAAATCAGACAATAATGAATATGGCAAGAACACTTCTTAAAGAGAAACACTTGTCAAATACTTTTTGGGCTGAAGCAATAGCATGCTCAGTTTATCTCCTAAATAGATCATCAACCACAAGTCTAAAGATGAAAGTTCCCCAAGAAGCATGGAGTGGGACAAAGCTCAATGTAGCACATCTAAGGACATTTGGATGCATAGCATATGCTCACATACCTTCTAAATTAAGGAAGAAACTTGATGACAGAAGTGAGAAATGTGTTTTCACTGGCTATAGTGAAACATCTAAAGCTTACAGGCTTTACAATCCAATCACCAAGAAATTAATTCTCAGCAGAGATGTGCAATTTCTGGAAAATAAATTCTGGAATGATTCAGAAAATCAGCACATGGACAGTCAAAATCCATTGCTGCCAAGTTCTGAAAACAAAATTCAGAACAGCAAGTACCTCAAAATATTCTTCCAAGATTGCAAGTACAAAGACAACCTTAACATTCTCAGGATAACTCAACTTCCAGCAGAGAATCATTCTCTGAACCACAGAATCAGAGAACTCGAAGTTTGAGAGAAATCCATCAGCAGTTGGATGACTTTGAGCAACACAATCTTTTTCTTTTAATGTCATGTCAACCTACATCCTTTAAGGAAGCAGCTAAGGAGCCACATTGGGTTCAAGCCATGAACCAAGAAATTGACTCCATTGAGAAGAACAAGACATGGGATCTTGTTGATTTGCCAAGACACAAGAAGAGTATT
>ML796310.1:180771-191173 GCA_009831015.1 Picea engelmannii | reverse complement strand
TTTAGTAAGAATAGGAACAGTTCCTTTTCCTTGAACTTTGACTAAATAATCATTTCCAAGTGTAATATCAGATGAGATTGAAGAATCAATGCATGAAAGTAATTCTTTGTTACCTATCATGTGATTGTTGCATCCACTGTCCAGCAACCAGAGATCTTTAGGTTCATGTTCATTGTTGTGACACGAAAGAAACATACCTCATGAGTTTTCTCCCGTGTGATTTGACACATGTGCTATGCCTGAGAGCTGATCTGCTTGCCTCTTCCTACATTCAGATTCATAGTGCCCATACTTTTTGCAGTAATAGAATTGTATGCTTGATTTCTCATTTGATCTTCTCCCTCTGCCTCTTTGAGGCTGAAAATTCTGATGTTGATTTTGTTGTTGTTGTCTTTGACCTTGGAAATTTTGATTCGGATATTGTTGTCTATTACCTCCACTGGAGTGAGGGTAACCATGATTTCTCCCTCTTCCTTGGTGACCTCTGCTTCTTCCTCTACCTCTCCCTCTGCTGAAGGAGAATTGAGTTTTGAAGGCATTGGAGATTGACTCATCTGTGAGATGCAGTCTAGTCTCATGTGTCACCAGAGAACCAATTAGTTCATTTGTTGAAAATCTTGACAGATCCTTGGATTCAAGGATTGTTGTTACAACCATTTCAAATTTCTTGGGTAAACTTCTGAGGATTTTCTCAACAATTTGTTGATGAGTGATGGCTTTGCCAGTCAATCTTATATGGTTCACGATTCCCATGACTCTGGTCATGAACTGATCCACATTTTCGGACTCTGTCATCCTTAGAGTCTCGAATTGCATCCTCAAGGTCTGCAGTTTAACTGTTTTGACCCTGTCATTTCCTTGGTAGGAAGATTTAAGGATGTCCCAGGCCTGTTTTGTAGTACCAGCGCCTGTGATTTTCGAAAAAATCGAGTCATCCACAGAATTTTGAATCCATAATTTCGCTTTATTTTCTTTGTTCCTCAGTGTTGCCTGAGCAATTCACTGTGGATTTGTCATGGCATACAAGGCTGCGGGATCTGGTTCCACATATCCAGGATCCACTGGTTCCCAGCACCCTTTTTCTTGCAAGAATGACCTCATTCGAAGAGACCAAAACTCGTAATTCTTTCCCAGAAGAATCGGACCCTGACTTGGTCCTAAATTGCTAGACGACGCCATAAAAAAAAATTGCAGAAAAAATAGAGGGAAATTTCGTATTTACCTCCGATCGTCGAAACGTCGATTTGCTGATGGCCGAAAAGAGATTATCAGCCTTGAGTTTGGCCTTAGTCACTGTGCAATGTGACCACGTTCCTTAATGTTAAAGCGCTACAGGTTTTTCGGGTTTTTTGCCTTTCAAATTGCCGAAATGCGAAATTTTCTTTTGGACAATTTAACGGTCCAGATATTTCTGTGATCTGACGGTCCAGATCTTATCAGGATATTGCGAATCGGGACTTCGTGAACCCTGATGACGAGCTCTTTTGACTCCTCGATTCCCCGATCTCCGATTTACCGATGGCGCTTTCCTTTCGGAAAATTTCTCGATTCCTTTGATCTCTGCCACGCGTCCTCCTATATTGGACGGTCATGATTTCGCGATTTGTTCTGTTATAGACTTGTCGTCTCCAGGATCCACAATTTTCCGAATCCTGTAATGCCGATGGACTCTGCTTTCGGGAAATTTTCCGAAAGCTTCGATCTCTGCCACGCGTCCTCAACAGATGGACGGCTCAAGTCTGCTTCAGGGGTTTCACCGTGGAGATTCTCGATCCCTCGTTTTGACGAGATGACGTCAGCTGGGTCAAAAAACAGAACTTTCCTCCTATCAGGATTTTGGACTTCGCAGTTCCGAAATGCTTGTGCTTCTTGTCCTCGAGATTCGCGATTTTCCGAATCCCGATATTTCGATGGCCCTTTTCTTTCAGGACTTTTCCTGAGTCCTCAGATTTATGCCATGTGTCCCCACAAGATGGACGGTCCTAATTCAGCCTCGGGATATCGTGACTTGCAATGCTCCGTTGACACAACTTCTCTGTCAACTTGAAACCCCGGATGCCAAAACGTCAACGGTTTCCTCGATGTTTGCCACGTGTCCGGTCAAACGGACGGCTATGATCTTATCGTTGTTTCGTGAATGAGGATTTCATGAGTTTAGAACTCTTGTTGTGACTGTCTTTCAAAACCACAAACTCCGAAATGTCGATTTGACGACACTTGGATCTACTGCCACCTGTTCTCTGAGATGGACGGCTCACAAGTCCTCTCAGGATTTTTCGATATCGCGTATCGGAGTTTTTGGAGTGCAATCTTTGCTCGTCCAACTCTCGATCCCCGATTTTGTGATGGGATAAGATCAATGGCTCACGATCTTTCTTGATTCAACGGTCCAAAATGACTAGTGATTTTGCGATTCGCGAATTCTCACGACAGTTTTTAGACCTTTACACCTTGCGAGTCAGCGAAGTGCTGCGATCTTGCCACATGTCTCTTGATGGACGGTCCAAATGATGTCGGGACTTCACAGGTCAAAAATTCCTTGGCACTACAGAGGATTAAACCTCATGCACTTTCTTGCGGATCCAACGGCGGTCGGGACTCTGCGCAAGATCTAACGGCTGAAACTCTTTCGCCTTTTCCGCGCTCTCCTCATCCCTTCTGAACTGGTTTCCCACTTCGGATCCGTTCTCAGGACGAATATTACGGCCGCGACGGTTGTTCTTTGAACCTGAGACGCATTCTTTGCTCCTGTGGAAGAAATATCTGTGAATCTTTCAAAGATTTGAAAGAAATTCACGGATTCTTTGTTCACTGCTTCAATCTTTGACAGATTTGAGCGAATTTGAAAAAAATTTAAATGATGCTGCCTTCTACAGCAATCTTTAACGATTTGAACGAATTCTTCGAGTTCTTTAAATGTTCTTCCGTACTGTAGCTCTTCTTCGTGAATTCTTTAATGATTCTTGAAAATTGTACAAGAATCTTTAAAGTTTCTTCTTCTGCACTCTCTTCTTCCTTCTCGTGTTTCTACTCCTTGAAACTTTCGAGTGTAGTACGCTCTGCGACCTCGCGTGAGCTTCTTACGACGATCTTTAGAGAGTATTACGGACAGCTTCCTCATGGAAGTTTACTGCAAGGATCTTTCAAGAGTATGACGGACAACTCTCCAAACCTTGTGAAAGAGACTGTGTCGCGTACTCTCAAGATCCGTGAAGCTCTGCGCTGTGAGGATCGTGTTGCTCTCCAGCCTGTGTAAAGAGGCTTACTACTGTAGCTCTGATACCATGATAAATTGTGAAGCAAAGAGAAATGTAGAGAGAAAAGAATAGAACAGTATATTGAAATGTATGAAGAAGTACTGAAGAAGTTACAATGTAAAGGGAAATAGCTGAGCTAAATAGGCTCAAGCAAGAAAAAAATAGAAAGTACAGCTATCCAGTACAGCTGGCAGTGTACAGTCAGACTGTTGAGGTTACATTATATTTAACAATTTGCACCAAATTAGGAAAAAATGAAAAATTCACAATACCCAATGGTTCCATGCCACGAAGTCGTAGGGACTGTGCTTGAAGTGGGATCAGAAGTGAAGAATTTCACTCTTGGAGATCGCGTGGGCGTAGGCTGCATGGTTTGGAGTTGCCAACAATGTGATTCTTGTAGCAAAGATCAAGAACAGTATTGTGAGAAGGTTTTCTTGACGTATAACGACATTTATGTGGATGGTTCTCCCACCTTTGGAGGTTACTCTACTTTGATGGTTTTTTCTCCCGGAGAGCCTTTCGTTTGATGCAGCAACATCATTTCTATGTGCAGGAATATCTCTATACAACCCCATGCAATACTTCCAAATGGTACCAGGGAAACCGTAGAGTAGATTTTCCTGTGTGGACAAGAGGCAGAGGAAAATGTAGATGTCGCCCTCGAGAGGGCCTGAGATAGAAACCATGACGAATTTGTTGTGGAGCCGAAACACTGAGGCACGGATCAGAAGCATCGTGACCATCAAGAGGTTTCATTGACACCATGAACATGCCCGACATCAATAAGATCAAGCCGCTAGAGGAAGAGACCGCCAGTTAGGTGGATCGGTTGAAGCTCCAATTGTCGAGCACAACAATCAAGTGTCGAAGGTTTGCGCCTGAGTTAGTGGGAAAAGCGACCTGGTAGAGGATTCATTGTGTTAACATGTGGAGATTGGTTGGCATCATTTTGATAGTCAAGTGCCATTTGTTTTGCGGATGTCTAATTTGTAGCCATGGATTTGGTGGAAATCACGACAGGAGATGCTCCGACCAATTGCGAGTGGAGGGGTCGTGGGGTTGTGATATGGCAGCATCAAATAGAGACATTGAATGCCGAAATGGGAGGATGGTAATTACACCGAAAGGCGTACACCTATTGATAATGGGCACAATTAATGATCTTTTAACCTTATTTAACCTTAAACCCTAATATGATGGCTATGCATTGAAGATGTTGGCATATTCTTAGTCGTCCTCCAAAATCAATGGGTCAGATTTATTGTTCATAACTTTCTTGCATTTATCAAGACATTCGTTAACATGTTTACTTTTTAACATTTACCTAATCACATTAAAAAATTATTGTAAGGATATGTAATTGCCACGTTTAAATGATTAAGTAGGATTAAACCGTACAGCCAAACGTTTCATATTACCACAGATAAATTACGAATTACCACAGACGTTTTATAGCATGCGTTCTCAGCCGACCTTTCGGCGTTCTCAGTCGCGAGTTAGTGGCTGTGCTAGTGGTAGTTACCGCATGAGCATTTTTTTTTCGAGTTGTAAATTTATTGCATGTAATTGGGTATACCGCTGTAAGACCTTGATAGGCATGCGTACCTCTGTTTTTTGCCAGTAAAGTCTGGACACGTAGGTGATAGGGGTGGGTTTCAGGTCATTTTTGTTACCTGTAGTTTAATATCCATGAAATTGCATGTAATGAAGTTTGTTTAGGCTATGTGAAACTCTAATGTAAATGGGCCTGAAAGTGAGCAGCGAAGACTCACTTGGGTGGCTTGGTCGGATTTGGTCAAGGAGATGTTCATGTTAAGGTGGAGCTAGGACTCCATTGAAAGTTGCCTGGAGGTGAGTTTATGTCACACTCACTTGGCTAGCTTCGTATTTTTTTTAGCAAAGGTCTCGAACACAGTGTTCGAGGTGGAGCACTGAAGGTGCTCAGGATCGTGACAGAAGAGTTGTTTGCAAAGCTCAAGTAATTCATTGTATGGCCTAATGGTAAGTAGGCATTTGGTACATGATGTTGATTCCTTCATGGTGAGTCGAGATTTACAAGTGGGAATAACTATGGTATTCACTATCTTGGTAATTAAGTAGTTGATGATATGCTTGTTGCAAGCACAAGCATGGTTATGATCAACAGTTTGGCTCAGTTGGATTGGACGTTCGAGATGAAGGATTTGGGAGGAACAAAACAATCTTGAGAATAGAAATTCACAGAGACGGGATTGATGGTAAGTTTTGGGTTATCACAACTTGAGTGCATGGTAACGATACTCAAGAAATGGTAAAAATATTTTTTGGCTTTCCATTACAAGCTTTCTCCAGGTTTGTGTCCAAGTGATGAAGAAGAAAAAGGTTATATGTCTCGTGTATAGTGTGTTGGTAGAAATATTGATGATTGCGATGAAAGGATCAAATATTTCACGTGCAGTTGGTGTTGTCAGTGGTCACATGGCACATCCAGGTGGAGCAGTGAAATGGGTGCTTTGTTTTGGAAGCAGTAGTATCACCTATATTTAGCTTGGAGGAAGGTGATGAATGGACAATGGAATGACATCAGATAAATTGTTTTCAAGGTGGAGATTGTTAGGAATGTGACAACTATTTGGATAAGGCGATTTTGGCTGACCAAGTTTTGAGGCAGATTTATTGCCTCTTGTTGAAACCATTCAGCTAAGATAGGGGCAACATTTAATGTTTTCAGTTTTGTATAACTGAAGGAGACATTGTATAAATATGAATTCCTTAGAGGCATTTGATGAGGCGGGGGTTGCTAGCCCTCTCCCCAACTGTCGGTTGCCTATGGTTCTTGTAATCTCCAGGTTATTTCTGCTAATAGAATACCTTGCCATTGTCCCGTGGACGTTTCCCTCACCCTGAGGTTTTTACCACGTAAAACTTTGTGTCTCTTGTGTATGTTTGAATCTGTGTATATATTGTATGTTGATCTATGTGGGTTAAATGGCCCAACATGTTGGTCTTCCTTAATTGATGATTCTTCCCATCTTCCCATCACCTATGGCTCTTCATATTTTCATTATGGTTACAATATCGCAATTTCAAAGATTGATGACTCTTCCCATCACCTATGACTCTTCATTCCCATCACCTATGACTTTTCATATTTACATTATTATTACAATATCACAATGCCAAGGATTACATGCCTAATAGTGATAGTCTAATTCTTTATTTAGTTATTGTTCTTGCAATTTTTCATTTATGCAATAAATATAGGTCAAATATATTATTTTTACTATGCATATTCTCATTTGTTAATAAACAACACCATAACCTATCTTTTTAAAAGATTCCTTAAATTAATCTTTGGCTTAAAAATAACATCAATCACTAAGAATATCAAAATTATGAGATGTATTTATATTGGATAAAGATTTGGCAATTTTTGGAAGTAGAAGAACAAAGAGACTCATATGTATTTAGAAATTATTTTTTTTTAAAGTTGGTAGGTAAGGCTTTTTAAGGAGTTGGCAAACCAAATATGATTACAATTATTAAAAAATATGGATATCAATAAGAGGGATTAGATAAAATAAAGGGGGTGAGGAGGGATTTGGTCAATGCATAGTTAATTAATATTATATGAATAAATGAGTGAATGTTTGCATCTAGGAACAAGAGATAGAGCAATGGAAAAAGTACATAATCCAAATTAATGGCCATATATCATTTCCAGTTTCTTGCACGACAATCAATATGGAAAAGAAAAGAAATCTCACCTGGAATAATATATGTAAAAGAATATTCATGGCCCCATCTTACAACATTATGTGTTTAGGATGACTCGAATTCATGGACCTATCACTTTCCATATATCATTTCCAGTTTCTTGCACGACAATCAGTATGGAAAAGAAAAGAAATCTCACCTGGAATAATATATGTAAAAGAATATTCATGGCCCCATCTACAACATTATGTGTTTAGGATGACTCGAATTCATGGACCTATCACTTTCCCTTTTTCCTAAATGTTATGGAAATGGATTCTATATAGTATGAGAATGAACATTGATCCAAGTGATTGTTTGGTGTCATCTAAAAAATGGCATTGATATTCATAGTTTTTAGGTCATGAAATTGCAATGCATATTTTTCATGGTCTTACCATGTGTATTTTGTAATTAAAATTTCTAAGTAAGAGAATTAGGAATTAGTTATAATTTCTCTATTATTCATCAAAACACTTATATTGTTTGGTGTCATCTAAAAAATGGCATTGATATTCATAGTTTTTAGGTCATGAAATTGCAATGCATATTTTTCATGGTCTTACCATGTGTATTTTGTAATTAAAATTTCTACGTAAGAGAATTAGGAATTAGTTATAATTTCTCTATTATTCATCAAAACACTTAAATAGAATAAAAATATAAAGAAAAGTAAATCTACACGTTGAGAATGATAGATAAACATCAATAAAAAACCTCTGGGTTAACCTAGTTTTACAATATAGAAAATGCACAAGATGAGATACACACTAAAGTTAGGTCTCCCTGATATATGTAAGAGACAAAGGGTACAATTACAAAAGGCGTCTAGTCAACCATATCTTGAATCCCACCCTTTTGTGCATATGGGTACATGTAAAGCCTAATGTTATGTGGTACATTTCTTGGTTGTTAATGAA
Organism: Picea engelmannii; assembly: GCA_009831015.1. NCBI lineage: Eukaryota > Viridiplantae > Streptophyta > Pinopsida > Pinales > Pinaceae > Picea > Picea engelmannii. The sequence continues at coordinate 183,258 of ML796310.1, read as the reverse complement.
TAGCATGGTCATTATTTCATGTATATGAATAGTATCTCTCAAAATACCTTGGAATGATTGTGTTGAGGGGGTTGGATTTCCAATACTCAATAGTAAGGATTAAACCCAAGAAAGAGGCCCAATTAGACTTTTCCCTATATGGGATGGAATAATCCTTCGAGTTATGGTACGGAAACCGTTCAATGGGATTTATGAATTAGTTAAAGTGTCTTTCTATTCTTTTTATGTTTTTATGATTTATATAATTAGTGTGAGAAATCAAACTAATCTAGAGGGTTTTAAGAAGCTTGTTGCTTAAGGATTACCCTTAGGAACAATAAATGAAAGTGACCAACACATTTTAATTCTCTAGGAACTAATTCTACTGAGAAGTATTACTACAATATAACCTTCAAGAAACATAAAGTGCAGAAAAAGGAAACTCGTGTTCCCAAAAGATAGCTCTTGGAAATAATCGATGAAAATAACCTTGTAACTTTTTGTTTCTAAGAAATAATTCTACAAAAAGATAAAACTACAGGAATACTCCCAGGAATCACACAATAGTTTGTCATCTAGTCCATTATTAATTATAGAAATAATTAAATACAATAATTAATTTATTAAATAACAAAATAAATATTATGAAAAGTAATAAAATCTACAAAGCACATCTAAATTTTAAGCTGAAAATAATCTAGCAAGTATTCACTTAATCACACAAGATAATTCAGTAGACTAAAAACTCTTACTAAACATGTGAGACATCAAACCAAAAATAGAATAATCCACAAACCAACATCAATCCACACGGAAATATTTAGCCAAAATTCCCCTTGGTTTCAAAAGAGTTTTTAAATTAAGTTTGAAATAATTCGTAGCTACAATCCTTTTCAAATTTCCTCAGAGCCAAAGACCCTTTCTAAAAGGTTGACTCTCTTATTTATAAAATCTAACTAATATAATTATGGAATAAAACAAAAAATAGTCATGCAAAATCTCATGCAAAAAAGGAGTCAATTAGGTTTAGCTTGAGTGGTTTGTGTTGAGGGGTGTTTTCCCTCCCACCCAAGTTCAATTCTCGCAAGTGACATGTTGAGCTCTTAAATGAGAAAGCTATCGAAAAAGCGAGGCTTTCTACAAAATGTAGTTTACCCCAGGTACCATCCTCGAAATGAGGGGAAATGCCCAGTGGGTTTCCCCAGGCTCTGTTCCAAAGTTTTAAAAAAAAAATCTCATCCAAAACCCATGTGCTAAATCTCCGGCGAACTGAAATTTTCAATTCATGCATGCCCAACATTCTATAATCTTCATTGCTTTAAATAAATCATCCCACAAGATATGATGTGGAAACGCATGTCGCTTCTTTTAGTAATTTCAATTTGGGGGATCTCATGCATGAATATCTTTATTTGATTTTTCCATTTTGGGAACAAAAGACTCCATTTGATTCATAATTTAACTTTAGTGATCAAACACTTCCAAGAATGGCCACATGTGAAGGAATAAATTCTATGAATTCTCTCTCACGCCTTTTCTCTCCATCCTCATTCTACCTCCATAATGTCTACAAATAGTACCTAGGTGTTTTCATCATAATATATATAAATTAGGACTTAAAATATTATTCCAGAAAAATTATTTACCATACAAACTCATTGATATCACAACGAGGTTGTTAAGTACCAAAGACTTGAATCCAGAAACACCACAAATAGTCAGAGACAATATAGAAAAACCCTGAGGGTAGGGAAACACCATACAATGGATCCTATTATGAAAGGGATCCTCTCATGTTCACTTTCCTCTTCGAGGGGGAAACCTCCTAATGAGCTACACGCTCCAAACACTAATTCTTATGCACATTTATGTAATGTAGCTAGAGAGGTAGTGTAAAGAGGTAGTGGGGGGGTCGGAGGGCCCATAGTGATAATAATGGAGGTTATTCAATGTAAGGTGGACTAGGTCCACAATATTATTAAATAAGGCTCACTATGGTAGTTAGATATAATAAATGTAAGAGGACTTACTAGAAGGTTCCTTCTCTAGAATGTTCTTAGGTGGTTGGTAGCACCATATAAAGGGGTTCAAGCAATGTAATGGGATGTGAAGAAGAATTATTGTGTTTGGAGCTGTTAGGATATTTAGACACTTAGGAGTTTGTTAAGATCTACTTGGTCTAATATGTCGTTAGGTAAAAGTGTGTTTCTTTAGTATGCATTAGTATGCATTTGTAGTTAGGAAATCCGACGGTCACGATATGTTCCCGACATAGAGTGATCGACGGTTCATACTCTCCTCAATCTTAATGGCCATTGATCCATGGCTTAACACCCGATTGGTCCATGATCTCTATTTAAAGAGAATGGAGGGTCATTTGTCGATGATCGATTGTGAGAAACTCTCTTGTAAAATCTCTCTGTAATCCTTTTCTTTGCATTAATAAACTGCTCCAAGTGGCCGCGTTGGCTGGGGCCGTGGATGTTTCCCCGTAGGGGTTTTACCACG
>ML796310.1:148440-175229 GCA_009831015.1 Picea engelmannii | reverse complement strand
TAAAGAGCATGGAGGGTCATTTGCCGATGATCGATTGTGAGAAACTCTCTTGTAAAATCTCTCTGTAATCCTTTTCTTTGCATTAATAAACTTTTCCAAGTGGTCGCGTTGGCTGGGGCCGTGGATGTTTCCCCGTAGGGGTTTTACCACGTGAAAACATCGGTGTGTTGATCTTTGATCTGGTTATGTGAGTGGTTACTGAAGGTGTTCATCCTCTATTGGAATATCTGTGTTGTTGAACAGGAGCGTGTAGCGCATAAGGAGGTTGTCCTCTTGAAGAGGCAAGTGAGCATGAGAGGATCCCCTCCATAATAGGATCCATTGTATGGTGTTTCCCTACCCTTAGGGTTTTCATAATAATAAAGTAGGATTTTTTATGTATTGTCTCTTAGTATTTGTGGTGTTTTTGTATTCAAGTCTTTTTGTATTCACTTCCATGATTTTGATCTCCTCTTATGGGTTATGAAACTATATATTTACCTCAAAAATATTATAAAAAAAATTCTAAATCATCAAAAATTAAAAAAAAAAAGTTGTAGATCTTGGAGAGACCTTTCCAACAGTATAAAGAATTCCTAAAATAGCGACTGAGATCAAAATTTATCATGAAAATAAGAAAGTGTAGCCTATCATCTGTGTTATGCCACACCTCTTTTATCTTTGTGTGTGATACATCTTGTGTATCACCCTTCAAATCATGTGCAATATACCTTGTGTTATGAGTCAAAACAAATTGGGTGCAAAACACTGTAAAAGAGAAATCTTCTTATCACGCGAAAATAAACTTGTGTGTGATGAAAATTGTCATGCAAAAGGACACTTTTAGGTGACACAATATGTCATGCAAAAGGAAAATATTATATGATGCAATATGCCATAGGGAAATAATATTTTTGTGATACATTGCAAGGGATAAAACTTTTGGTGATGCGAAACAAAAATTTTGGAAAAAAAATTGGAAAAATTCTAAGTCTTCTTTTGTCACGATAAAGATAAATTTGCAGACGTGTGGTGTCACATGAGAGAGAACTTTTTGAAGATGCAATATTTTATGAAAAAAACTAGATGAGGTGCGATACATCGTAGGAAAGTAAATTGTGTTTTGATGTGATGCGATGTATCACGGGAAAAGTAATTTTTGGTACAAAACAATGCGAAGAAACAAAGTTTTGGAAGATGCGAAAAGGAAGTTTGGGCTAAGTTTTTTCAAAAAATTTCTAAGTTTAAAAATGTTTTCCTTTTTTCATGATGATGAAAATTTCAAACAATGTGATGTAGTCTATGGAATAAAACTTCCCTGCATTGTGATGTCTTGCACCTAAAAATGTTTTCTATGTAGTATATGAAGGAAAAACATGTATTGCAAGGAAAGGAAGACCTTCGTGATACATAAAGGAAAAAATTGTATCACATGGAAAGGAAGCCCTTTGCAATATGTAAAAGAAAAAAATGTATTGCGTGGAAAGGAAAATATTTGCAATACAGTAAAAGAAAAATTCGAACAAGTTTTCAAGAAAAAAATTCCAAGTGGAAAAATCTAATTTTCTCAAAGAAAAATAATCAAAAGAAAAACAAACTTTTAGTACTAAATGATATGCAATAAATCATTAAAATTAAGATGCAAAAAATTACTTTTCAAGCCTAAATAAAGTGGTACCCAAAAAAAATAATTTTCCATAGGGTGTGTTGTGTACTCTGTAGATTTTAACCCCATACAATTATTTACTGCAAACAGATTTTAAGTAAAAGAACAAAAAAGATACAATGGAAAATACACACATTGCACATAGATTTTTCCCCTAGAAACCCAAATCGGGAAAATCAACATATTCTATATTCATTCACATCATGCACTGTTTACAATACAATATACATATAGGAGCCAGCGGCATCCAAAATCCTAACCCAATGACCTGGATTAGCCAACAACCCTAATTCCTTAACCGAAAATAGAAAACCATCGGAAAAAAACCATGTGCTGAAAAATCACCCAACAATGGACACAAAAATCGAGGCAACAAGAAAAACTAGGCAAAAAAGGTGACATGTTTCCCAAGGAAAACAATCTCAGGGTCGTTTCCCCCAAACCCCTGCATGCCCGAAAAATAATATAACACATACCCAACATTCTCCCACTTGTTTTTTTCTTTGCATACAGGGGGTTACGGGGTTACATAGTCAACAATGCCCATAGATCCTCTACACCAAGAGAACTTCTCAATGCTCATAGATTTTGTTAATGAATCTGCAACATTCTTCAAAGTATCCACCTTCATCAGTAACACTTTCTTTTCTTCAACCATGTCTCTCACAAAGTGATATTGAACATCAATATGTTTTGTCTTTGAATGCTAAGTCGAGTTCTTCGCCAGAAAAATTGCACTCTGACTGTCACAATATATATTTACAGCTTGTTGTACCAACCCAATACTTAAACACAATATTTGTAACCATATTTCTTCCTTGCTTGCATGAGTGGCTGCCATGTATTTAGCTTTTGTAGTTGAAAGTGCCACTACAGACTGTCTTTTTCTCATCCAATTGATTGCTCCTCCAAACAGGTTAAACACATACATGCTTATAGATCTCTTACGATCCAGATCTCCAGCCCAATTTGCATCCACAAATCCATGTATGTCCAAAACTCTATCCAATCATGGTCTTCCTTGGTAGCGCAATCCATAGCTAGTAATTCCACGCAAATGCCCGAAAACCCTTTTTACTGTTGTCCAATGCTCCTTCCCTGGTTTTGACATATACCTCCTCAAAACTCCCATTGCATGTGCAATGTTTGGTCTAGTACAGACCATTTCATACACTAAACTTCCAAATGCACTCGCATATGGAACAAGAGACATGTCCTCCTCTGCTTCCCGTTTCTTGGGACACTGATCCGCACATAACTTTACACCAACAAGAATAGGAACTCTGACTGGTTTACATTCCTGCATATTAAACCTCTGCAATATTTTCTCCACATATTTTCTTTGATTTAACCAGAGTTTCCTATTTTTCCGATCTCTTTTAATTTCCATGACCAAGATGAAATTTGCAGCACCAAGATCCTTCATGTCAAATTTAGAGGACAATTGAGTTTTTACATCCTAGATAATCTCCTTGTTGTTTCATATCAGCAACATATCATCCACATACAGGACCAAATAAATCAAATGATCACCAATTAATTTAAAATACACACATTGATCCTCTTTGCTTCTTGTGAAGCCAAGTCCCATCGTATAAGTATCAAAATTTTTATACCACATCCTTGGTGATTGTTTTAAACCATATAGGGACTTTTTCATCTTGCATACCAGCTCCTTCTTTCCCTTCACAACAAATCCTTCTCGCTTCTTCATATAGATTTCTTCTTCCAAATCCCCATGTAAGAATGATGTCTTCACATCCATCTGTTCTACTTCAAAATCAAATGCAACAACAACAGATAACATAAATCTAATAGAAGTTAACTTGGAAACAAGAGAAAAAATATCACCAAAATCAATTCCCTCAACCTGGGAATAACCCTTTGCTACTAACCGAGCTTTGTATTTCTCCACTTTTCCTTTTGCATTCAACTTATTTTTAAATACCCATTTGTTTCCAATGGGATTTCTTCTAGTTGACAACTCCACTAGATCCCAAGCCTCATTCTTATCCAAGGCTTTCATTTCTTCATCCATGGCCTTTTTCCATATTTTTCTATCCTCTGAATCCACTGCCTCCCTGACATTTCTAGGATCATCATCAGTAATAGACAAAGAAAAATTTGAACAAAAATCAAATGGAGTATACCTTTCCAGTTGCCTTCTTTCCCAAACTAATCTCCTCAATATTGGAGTATGAGGATCTTGTTTTTCTAATTCTTGTTCTTTTGTAGAGTTTGATTTGTCATCCTTTGGCTCAAACTCTATTTTCTCTAGTTCTTCCTTACTTGGTAGGACTTCTTGTTTGACAACATCCTTCATTTCTCTAAATACCACATCTTGGATATACACAACCTTCTTAGTTTCTGGGTTCCAAAGTTTATAACCTTTGAGACCATCTTTATACCCAATAAAGATACACTTTTCATCCTTCTTATCTATCTTACTCATTTTTTCCTTTGGAACATGAACATAGGCCTCACAGCCAAATACCTTGAGATGTGTGAGAGAAGGTTTCTTACCAGTCCATACCTCTTAGGGAGTCTTGTCATCCAGTGCTGATGAGGGTGATATGTTGTAACAACCGAGGTTTTGAACCCCCATTTTAAATAATGTATGGTTACAATGTTGAGAGGCCAGGGTGCCCAAACAATTATTAAAAGGCCAGTGTGTCGAACACATGTAATATTTTCTATCATTATTAATAATAAATACATGGTTGGCTACTAGACGGACAAGGACTAGAGTTATAGGGGGATATGATTCCACAAGAGAGGGGGCTTGAGGTGATAAGTGTTTATTCCTATGTTAATTACCCTTTTTTCCTAAGGGAGGGGATCGGTTCCGTGAGCTTCTTAGGGAAGGCCAAGAGGTTCTTGATTCCCCATGAAGTTACTTAAAATAACCTATGGTATAATGGGGGGGTTCGACTAATGGCTTCTTCGTTGATTTCCTGTATGTTCATTCATTTACCCTCACACACTTTCATGCACCCACTTACCCATTCATTGATCCATCCTCATCTGTGTCTTGGCTTGGGAAAGGGGAATTGAACTGTTGAAGATTTAGCCACGGTATTGTGGGCTATAGTGGTCGCTGGTGTGATCCAACCGTGACTTGAGGCCTGCATGTCTGAGATGCATTGGCATGTGTTCATCATTGCTCACAGTTGTGAGTCATGAGAGTTCCATCATTGATATTTTGGACTAGTTGCGATTGAGCCCAAATAAGAAGAAGGATTGCCTAAGGGACTGCATGGCAGAGAAGGGTGGAGGTTTGTTCTCTCTAGCGATGCAAGATGGGTAGAAGAGAGTTGGGTACTTGGATTGTTGTGAGAGATGGGAATCCTGTGAGAGGTTGGGTGCTGATTGGTTTGGGAAGCCAAGTAACACTCTGGAACCATTCTTGTGGATTCATAGCCCTAGCTCAGGGGTGACATTTCTGTTGAGATTTGGAACAATAGTGTCTACGGTTGGGTGGAACGTCCTTGGTCTACAACCAGTTGGTGTCATCTTTCATAAAGATAAGTTCTCTTTGTTATGGTATCATTTGCATGTATATGAATGTATTTTCGTTGTATATTTAATTATTGTTTAATTGAATCTTTAGACTATGCATGCTTGCTAACTACTGTTGTGCATGTCATTAAAGTCTTTCCTTTAATGCATCCTTAAATTTTAAAAAGGTATCCGTAAGATAAAGAAGTCCAAGGGAGGGCTTGTAGGTAGCATACCCCGGCCTGTGGATGGTTGGGTATGTTACAGTTTGGTATCAGAGCTTTTGGTTGAAACACTGGGCCGGTATGGGCCTCGTCTGTTGATCAGAGTCTCGTGGTTACAGATAGAACTGTGACTGTGGAGTTGAAAATCTCAGGAGGAATGACATTGCAGAATCTACACAGGAGTTAGATCGTCAGAGATCCATTTTAATGGGTTCGAAGGATCGTGACCGTCCCCCTTCGAATTCGAGAGAGATCGCCACTATAGGATCAGGAGAGATCCAGGATCGTTGGATTGGAGGATAGGTGAACAGGGGTCGTCCGATGTAAAGGAAGCAAGGGTTAAGGTCACAACCATTAGATTCCATGGGAGAGAGAGCTCAACGGACAGGAGGCATTGTGGGGAACCAAGTTTCACAGGAGATAATTTCCCAAGGAAGTCCCACAATACAAACCACGGTTTCACCAAGGGGTTACGTGTCAACATCAGGAGAATTGCGGGGCAAAAAGTAGGTTACTCCAACCTGTCGATGTGTACCCCCACAAATTGAAATGCATGCAGTGATGTGACATGTTAGGACTCGAGTGATGAACCTCTAAATATCCTAAGTAGATGGGGACCATCGATCCATAGGAGGACACGCATCAACCGATCATGTGCTCCAGGTGAAATCACTCTAGGAATAGGTGAGCAAGGAGAAGTTGAGAATTGAGATTTTCGGACCCTGAAGATCCGAAGTGAACCTCAGTCGTCCGATCCAGGAGGACACGTTGTAGAAATCCACTCACTTCGGGGAAAACGTGAAGGTTGAGAGTTGAGTTCTCCGAAGTACGAAGACTTGAAGAAATCGTAGTCATCGATCTGTCGGAGACACGCGTCAGTAGATCGCAGGCTTCAGATAAAAATATTTCGGAAAAAGTTGAGGTTTGAGTTTTCCGAAGTCCGAAGGCCTGAAGGAATGTCAGTTGTTGATCCTTGCAGCGGTAACTTCCGAAGTCCCGAAGTTCGGGGTTAATATGGGCTATCCAATGAGGGAGACACGTGGTGGCAGTTTGGTCGGTTCGGGAAATCAAAGTTTGCGAGAATTGGAAGTGTGAGAGTATGGAAACTCCTGAAGTCCCAAATCCCAAAGAGCCGAAGTGATGGGGCACAATGACGTCACCTAGAGGTGATGTGGATCCTGGAATTCCTGAAGCGACGTGGCTTGCGGACATCACCTATGATGACGTGGACACATGGGATGTGTGTCACGTGTCTGTAAGTTTTGAGCATATGGAGTATTGAAATGTCAGTTAGAACGTGACACATGTCACCCACCTGATTGGGCCACATGTCCTCTTCCATTATTTCATGATGTGGCGACATATCGTGCAGTCCGGAGACTCGGCACTCCAGTGGGGAAGGATGTGATAGGTTGCGTCGGGTCGAAAACTCTCGAAGGTCCGAAGGCCGGAGTACATATCGACCGTTATTTCCATACGACACATGTCAAAGGATCATCAACTTCAGGTGAAGCACTCTGTGAGAATGTGTAGGAGGAAATTTTGAAACTTCTGAAACCTGAAGAGCCGAAGCGATTCACAGTCGCTGATATGTGGGAGGACACCCATCGACAAATCATGAACTCCGGGCAAAAGCATTTTAGGAGGAGGAAAGAGAGGAAAGTTGAGACTCCCAAAGCATACAGTCGTGAAGTGGATCTCAATCGTTGATCGTGAAAGAGGATGAGGACCGTTGATCCGGTCCTGGCCGAAAGTTCTAAAGTCCCTAAGATCTGGACAAGCTCTTTTTCATCTAAACGCAGGGTCATGGTCATGGTCATGGTCATATGCAGATTGAGAGATGAGGGAAGGAGGTATAAGAGAACTGTTATTTTTGGAGAATGGGGATATGATCTCCATGAACAAACAAAAAATAAAGACACCTGTAGCAGTTCAAGAAGTACTTCCAGAAGGAGTACCTCTCAGAGAATTTATATCACAAGAAAATGAAGGAGTTCTTTGAACTCAAGTTGGGAAGCATGACTATGGCAGAGTACGAGAAGAAGTTCTTGGAACTGTTAAATTATGTCAGGTTTATTGGTGATGAGAAAGTGAAAATACAAATATTTCTAAGTGGACTGCCAGCCTTTTATAAGGAAAATATCAAGTATGATGAGCCCAAGACCTTTACTTAACCATTTTTGGGCACCTTTATTTAGGATTTTTCCTACTGTAAATATTATAAATAAGGAATGGTGTAAACGTATTATGTTAGACTTTGAATTTGTAGTTAATATTCATGTTTATCTTTAGCACAAGGTTACTTGTCATGCAGATGTAATTTGAATTGTATGCAGGGTTTTCCTTGTGTAAGAAAGAGGGTATGATGTCAATTATATCTTAGGTGTAGACCAAAGTTAGACATGTAAAATTTTATTTTGAATGAATAAGAAAACAATAGAGAAAGACACTCAATGAATGTTGGTTTTCCCATTTGGGTTTCTAGGGTAAAATCTCTATGTATTGTATGATTTCTTTGTCATTTACTTTCTAACTTAAATATGTCTTCCTCTCTTCTAGTAGGTTTAGCATGGAAGTATATTTTCCTAACATGTGGTATCATAGCTTGGTTTGAAAATATTGGATCTAAGCTAAACCATAGGTCTAGTAAGAGTCATAATTCAGAGATGTTTAAATTTGTGCTTAAAATAATGGAAAGTAACTCGAAAATAGAGATCAAAAAATTCAATGGCTAGAATTTTTAGATTTGGAAGCTTAAAATTGGAGATCTCCTTATAGATCGAGAACAATGGGAAGTAGTCTATCGAGGTACCATTTTGACAGGTATGTTGAGGGAATAATGGGACACACTGAAAGGAAGGGAAAGGAGTACAATTTGACTTTGTCTTGAAGATTCGATGTTGCTAAATGTCTCAGAAGAAGATTCGGCCAAGAAAATATGGGACAAATTGGGAATCTTGTACCAGTTGAAATCCATGGTAAATGAGTTGTTCCTTATAAAGTAATTATATCTTCTAAGGATTACTTATTGGAGTTCGATAACTGAGCATTTGAATACGTTCAATACTATAATAAGTTAATTATCGTCTGTATATATTAAATCACTGAGGAGGAGAAATGTATTAGCCTATTATGTTATTTTCCATACTCCTTGGATAGATTATTTCATGGATATAGGGATTAATTAAACCACATTAGCTCTAGAAGACGTCGTTGCATCTCTATTGTCAGGAGAAATGAGAAGGAAGAACATGGGAGGATCAACCAAAGATGCTTTAATTGTGAGGGGTTGACTAGTTGAAAGAGATGAAAGAAAATTCTCCAATGGAAAGTCTAAGTTGAAGGGTAGATCTAAATACCTAGTTTAGTCGATGAGGAGAAGTTGTAAATTTCATAAATATGGACGTTATAAAAAGGGGCTACAAGTTGAAGGAGAGGAAATCTAGTACAAGATCCAATGAGAATCATTTTACTAAGAGAAAGACTACTTTAGATAAAGGAGGTGGTGTGTATCTGGTGTTAACCAGTACACAATCGAATCAAGATGTTTTGTTGATCGAATCAGATAATCCTATCATATGACACCTCACAAAGAATGGTTATGCGAATATGAGATATATGAAGGAGGAGATGTGTTCTTGGGGGATGATGCGACAACCAAAATTGTTGGATGGGGAAGAGTCTAACTAATACTATATGATGGGAGGAGTAGAACCCTTCCAGGTGTGCTACATATTCTAGGTTTGGAAAGAAACCTGGTATATGTCTATAAGATGAGTGATGCAGGAGTGCACACTTTATTTTAGAAGGATATGTGAAAAATGGTTAGTGGTGTGATGGCCTTAATGAAAGGATTTCGGATTGAAACCCTATACAAGTTGTTAGTGAATGTCGACTTGATTGGATGGAACAACATCGTTGTTCCTGCAGTTGAATATGCTTTGACTAGACTCAACTCATATCGGGAAAAGTCAATTCCAACTGACTCGACAAGTTTTCATGAAGTCGACCCGACCATGTTATGGAACAAGAGGATGGTATACATTGGAGAAAATGCACTTCGAAATATGTTCAATAAAGGTATGGTCGAAGGTTTTCCTGAATGTATGTTTTCCTAAATATAATTTATAATTCGATTCTTGTGCACATTGCATATATGGAAAAACAAATCGGGAGACATTCCCATTTGGAACGACAAGGGAAAAGGGGATTCTAGAATTGGTTCATAGTGATGTATTTGGGCCTGTAACAATCCCTTCACTTGATGGATCCCTGTATTATGTCTCCTTCATAGATTATTTTTCTAGAAGACATGGATATATTTCCTGAGGAAGAAATCGTAGGTTTTCAATAAATTCAAAGAGTTTAATCTCTTCTGGAAATCTAGACAAGTAAGAAGATCAAGGTGATGAGAACTAAAAATGGTGGTGAATTATGTGGAAATGATTTTGAGAAGTTATGTAAGTAGTGTGGAATAGTATGCCAAAATACCACACCATATACCCCCCAAAAAAATGGAGTCACCAAAATAATGAAAAAAACATTGATGGAAAAGGAAATGAGCATGCTCAATGGTGTTGGTATTGCACAAGAATTTTGGGTAGAAGTAATCGACACTGCAAAATATTTGGAGAATATGTCTCCTTCATCCTCACTAGTCGACTCAACTCCACACAAGGTTTTTACATGCAATGGGAATACCTAGGGTTCAACATTAAATCACCAACAAAACCCTAAATATAATGGTCCTTTCATCATTACCTGCAAGCAATTGAAGTCTCACCCAAGGTACCTATGGGGACTATAGGAACCAGGATTCCACAGTCCTGAAGGGAATGGAGACCTCTCTAACCTTCATTATAACTTAACATTCATCCAACATGAAATGTACCCTATACGTGATGTCATAACAACGTAATAACATATGATATATGCATCTTACTTAATCATTCAACATGTGTGCAGAAGCACTATATGAATTATTCATATTAACCATTCATACATTATATGTGTTCCATAAACATAACATAAAGAAACACATCACAACACAACAAGAATCGTAACACATAGATTTAACGTGGCTCACCCCAAACTAGGCTACGTCCACAACGGTTGGCTTCTTATATTATTCATTCATATTCAGTCCTTACAATAGGTGTTCATTGCGCTCACATAAGATACATCAGTTCTACCCAAAATTCCCTAAAATTCACTCATAGAGTCACACTTATCTCCTTTCATCATCTAAATCCAACTATCAACTTATCTCTCACTACTACCTTCTACCAAAAAAACCCATTACATATTTATACATTGATACTAGGGATTATCCCGTTACAAAATGGACCAAAAGGTCTAACTACGTTTAACTAATTTCTATCTCTTGCGTGCACTGACTCCTAAAAATTCACTAATTGTCTTTCTTTCCTCTGTGCGTGCTTCTCCTTAGCTAACTTTTCATGTGGTTTTCTTCTGCACGATTCCCAAAACTTTTCCAAAATGACCTGCTCCAAAAGGCCCCCAAAACTCACCTGTGGCTCATCCTGAGCCACTTCAGGATTTCTTCCAGGTCTCCATGAACTTATGAAATGTTTCCCTTGCATTTGTGATATTTTACATGGCTTGGGTTTGTTTCTGCGTAATTCACTTGGTCGTCTCTACAATAATGTGGGTCTTCATCTTTTCTGCACTTTCTTTTACCATATGCTTGACCATCCCTTACGTAAATTTTAGTTATGTTGTCACATTGTATGGATCCTCGTGCAATGTTTCGATCATTTGTGCATGAGTCTGCTGCTACTCCCTAATCAAGTTCATCTCTGAGTATAATGTTTGTTTTCTTCTATTGTTATCATCTTGTCTACTGGTGATACCATGCTCATCACTTCCTTAAACTTTCACTCCTTGTCCTGCGCCACCTGTAGCTTCGTCCCAATTTCCTACAGCTCTGTGTCTTCTATCAGTTGAGTCCATAATTTTGTTCTTTCTTTGTATAGATTGGCACACTCTGCTTCTATAATTATGATGTTCTCTACGGTTTTTTAATCCATTTTCTCCATTTTCTCTCTTTCCTCTGATGGAGTGCTCGGTGTCTAACGTGCCTCCAAATAAGTAATATTCATGTGAAATACCTGAATGGATTCACTAATCCTCAACACTTGTTCTTCCAATGGAGTATCCACTTCCATTGACATCTCTGGAAAAAAATTGTACACTTCTTGCACTGCATTTTTCAAACTTTATGCTCTATATTCATCCTCATCCCGCTTGTTAGCACTTGGTAATTTCTTTTGGATGCATCAAAGAAATGACAAGGTAACCTACAAACCAACTTTAGGTTGTATTTTGACCCTTCCAACCAGAGAGGTCTCTCTCAAACATGTAAATACTGAAAATACTCAAAAATGATTTGGAAATGAGCACACAAAGGTCATATTTTGCAATAGGATAGTTTTTTTTTAGTTTAAAAGTGTTGGTAGGACAAACAAGAGGAAGAAAACATTGGGCAATGGGGTAAAATCCTGAGATATACTATGAATATTAATACAACAAATGTACTCCTGAGGGAACAGAGGCAAAGTAAGCATATCCTTCAACAATAAATAGTATTTCAAATGATGGAAAGACAAAAAAGAGAAAATCCAATTACAAATGAGAGCATCGAACACAGATGAATTCTCAGTTGTAACTTTAGAAGAAATAAGATAAGGCTGACTACAATGAACAGATCACTTAACAGAGAGTGAATTATGGACCTGTAATCATTAAACACAACAACCACATTAACCATATGAAAGGAGCATCTATCAAGGATGAATTCCAATCATGTACTCTTAGCTATGCTTAGAAGAAATAACAGAAGTGAAATGAATGTAAACTGGAGGAAAACAAACTAAATAATACATCGTGATGAATCTTGGCTATCAAAATAATTGTACTACTATATTAATTCATAAGGATATTCTGAGAAATTTACACACAGTCCCTTCGCCTTCCTGGCTGAAAGTCCCCCCCTTTCTCTACTCTTTTACAATGAAATATATAGCACTGAAGGCCCCTTTCCAGCTCACAATTTCGAACTCCAACCCCTTTCCCAAAATAGGAACAGTTACAAATAGAACATGGCACGTTTTAACTAATCTCCTACTTTTAAGGAGAAAAAACAGGCTTCAAAACGCCACCTGTAATTATCAAACCATAACAGTTGTGTAAAATATGAGAATTGTTTTTGTATATAAGCTCGTTCTGAAGAAAAACCTCTCTCATTTTATTGAAATTGACCTCCATTTAGCCGGAATACGTGTCACAAAAACATGTCTCGAACAGGAAATCATAACTGAAAAATATTTCTACAAGATTCCTTCAAATCTCTCAATCTGTGATACCTGTGTGAAAAATGAATAAGGTTAATGTTCTAGGGTCCGTTCTTAACAATAACCTCCTTTTCATTTTCAAAATTCATTCTGGTTCATCCGGAAATCATCCTGTAAGTCTCAACTGTTGTGGAAACTGACAGCAACATCCTCTTTGAAATGTCACTTGTGATTTTTTTCAAATCTAATTTTATTTATCCATATTCTCCTTAAATATTTGGGAATAATGTATTTGAATAAAAATAATTCCCAAATATTTTTTATCCTGTAAAATTAAATTTCCATATTTTAATTCATGCCCATGGTTTTGAAAACCATGTCCTGTTTTTCCCAATTTACCATTTCACTGTGAAAATTATTTACTGGTTTGTTTCCCGTGGTTTTGAAAACTATGTCTTGGAAACCATCTTGGTAAACAATGAACTTATCCCTTGATCTTCCCCTTTTACTTCTGTAAAAACCTTTGATAAATGATTGTCCAAATCTTTCATTCACATACATCTTATTCTTTATGATTCTTTTCCATAGCAATAAACATTAATCTTTCTTCTCTGTAAAATTTAATTTTTACCTCTGTGAAAAATTTCCACCATGAGAACAAATTTATTTATTGGAAATTCCATGAAATGCACTCCTGGAAAATATGTCGCGCATTTATGAAACCAAACCATATAATAAATGGTTGCAATATTATTTTGGAACTTGGGAAGAGTGATTTTAACCCACGCCACTTTTACCCCTGAAATGCATCACGTAAGAACACGTGCTCCAACACCAAAACAATGGTTTGGATTTTGGAACCACTTCAAATAATTAACCTCCATTTACTTTCAACCCTCGAAATGGATATGCGCCCTCCATCCACCTTTTGAATTTTCAATATTAAAAATTGATATTCGTGCCCATGACTTGACTTGAGGTCATGAATTAAATCTTGGATTAAATATTAATATAAATATTTTAATATAAAATATTTATATTAATAATAATAAACCTTTTTCCATTTTTCTAAGGACTTTGGGCATATGAGGCTCATCACATGACTATGTGGATAGGATAAAGGAGATTAAGCTTAACAAAAGGAATATTTTTAATTTTCAATGGGAATATGATAATAAGGGTAAATATAAATGAAGTGATGGGATCAAGGAATTTAGATAAGCATTAAGGATAGATATAGGTTTGGGATATTTGCCAATTTTGATTCATGGAGGACATGACTATTTTGGATGATTAGTCGAGTGAAGGATTTAGGTAACGGGAGCTTGACGGAGCTGGTGAAAAAGTTTTAAAATCTAAGTGGAATAATAGCACAAGGGAAATATGCTTTCATAAAATTAATACAAATTAGCATGTGATAACATTGGCTCTAATGGGGATGATATCCTCCCAGTGAGGTAGAAAAGAAATCGTAGACCTGGTGCCTGATCCATTGGGTTGCTCCCAGAACTTGTGTGTACCCTGATCTGACCTGTCACTAGTATCCACTGAAAACCCAAGTCTGTACAGTGCTCTCAACTGAAAATTGAACACTAAATACACCACTACAACATAAATGTACACACTGTTGAAAACCCAAACTGAAAATTGTATGACCAGAAAACTTATTTGCACACTCCTATCTATTCTAAAAATTTTGAAATGAATACTAAATCAAGTGATCCTAAAGTGCCAATGCATCCAATCAAGCAATTGGCTTCTCGATTGTCCTTTGCTCACATTTTTCTTAAGCAGGCAGACAAATACAAAAGATGGTAGGTGGAAACAAAAATTGAATCCAAAATCTGAGCTTATGAATGAAACAAATTCCTTCTCCACTAATGACTATAATAGGATGGCCACGGGATCTTGAAAACTATGAAAAATCATTTCTTTTGATGAACAAAAATAGAAAGACAAACCTCTTTCATAAGTGTTTGTTGTTCTTGCTCTATTTCTTCAGTTCTGAGAACATTGTCAAATGAAATGGAAGAAATAGTTTTGTCTAATATTCCATGCATATCAACAAAAAAATTCATACATTCTTGAACATCTTCAAATATGACAGCCATATTATGTGCATCAAGGATATCCTCTTATTCATCAAACAATTCTAATTTGGTTTTATTAACCTTCATGAAATTTTCTTGAGGACTGTCATTTTGACTTTCAAATGAATGAAGGGAAATAATTTCTTGCTCATAATATTCTTGCAAATGTAAATAGCTAACATTATGAACTATTTCACAGTCTAGCATTCCCATGGATGCATTTTCAAAACTATGATTTTCAAAGGAATCAAATAAAACATCTGCCTCTTCATTATCTTTCTATATTTCTCATTGAAAAATGGCATACATTGTTTTGTTGTTTTCCTGAAACTCTATGTCATTTGTTTGGTCATTGCTTGAAGTCTCCATAGATGCAATTTTAGAATCCTCATCAATGTCTAGGACACTTAGAATTTGAGCAACCACATCATTCACAAGGGAAGAAATACAACTTTGAAGCACTATATCTTGCTAGAAATCTCGTTGAATATCTTCATCAAGTTCAGGAAAAGGAAAATGACTTTTAGCAACAATTTCTTGATCAACTTCATATTCAACAAAAGGAGCGGCTACTATTTTTTGTTGGGATGAATATTCATAAAGGGATTCTATGATTTCATCATTCATACACTCTTCATTACCAAAAACATTTTCAAGGTACTTAATGAAATGTTCACAAAATTCACAACAATCTTCAAACACCAAGAATGAAGGATTAGATTCTCCATAATGCTTAAAGAATGTTATTTGTAAATCCCTAAGAGAGTATAAGCTACCTAGTTTTAAACCTTAATACCATAATATTGGTTTCCCCTCTAAAGTAGCCATAAGCATTTTCATCAAACAATCCTCATGAAACTCAACCCTTGGCTTACATATGTGTATGTGAAATCTAATCAAGTGCAAGGAAACATCATTTCATTTCCCATCTTTGAATTTAGGAAAATATTTTTTCCAATCTATGTGAGGAATAAAATTTGGAAAGCTAGGAATATGAGAGTGATTCATTGGAGCATACCTTGCAGATCTGTGATTCATCTTGAAGCAGTGGAGTCATCAATAAAATCTTTAGGCTATTGAGTCTTTGGACAGTGGAGTCGCCATGCAAATTTTGAATTCTAGATTCATGAAAATGGATTCGCCAAGTGAATGATGTACAACCTTTCTGTGTCTGAATACTTTTCACCATCAGTACTCAGATCTAAACTTTGTCGTTTATCCCAGGGAAGATTTCACCTTCTCTCCCCGACAACGACGCCAAAATGTTAGCACACGATAATTTCTTTGGGTTGCATCAAAGAAATTCCAAGGTAACCTAAAAACCAACTTTAGGCTATATTTTGACCCTTCCAACCACAGAGGTCTCTCTCAAACATGTAAATACTCAAAATACTCAAAAACAATTTGGCAACACATAGATCATATTTTGCAATAGGACAGGTTTTGTTTTAGTTTAAAATGGTTGGTAGGACAAACAAGAGTAAAAAAACATTTTGAAATGGGGTCAAATCCTGAGATATACTATGAATATTAATACAACAAATGTACTCTTGAGGGAACGGAGGAAAAGTAAGCATATCCTTCAGCAATAAATAGTATTTTAGATTATGGAAAGACAGAAAAGAGAAAATCACATTACAAATGAGTGCATAAAAAAAAGATGAATTTTAAGTTGTAACTTTAGAAGAATTAACATAAGGTTGACTACAATGAACAAAGCACTTAACAAAGAGTGAATTATGGACCTGTAATCATTAAACATAACAATTGCATTAACCATATGAAAGGAGCATATATCAAGGATGAATTCCAATCATGTACTCTTAGCTATGCTTAGAAGAAATAACAGAAGTGAAATGAATGTAAACTAGAGGAAAACACACTAAAGAATACACCGTGATGAATCTCAACTATCAAAAGCATTGTACTATTGTATTAATTCATAAGGACATTCTAAGAAATTTACACGCAGTCCCTTCGCCTTCCTAGCTAAAAGTCTCCCCCTTTATCTACTCTTTTATAATGAAATATATATAACTAAAGGCCCCTTTCCAGCTCACAATTTCGAACTCCAACCCCTTTCCCAAAATAGGAACAGTTACAAATATAACATGACATGTTTTAACTAATCTCTTGCTTTTCAGGAGAAAAAATAGGCCTCAAAACACCACCTGTAAAATATGAGAACGGTTTTTCTAGATAATCTCGTTATAAAGAAACTCCTCTCTCATTTTCTTGAAATTCATCTCCAACTGGCTGGAATACGTGTCAAAAAAACATGTCTCGAACAGGAAATCATAACTGAAAATATGGCTCCAAGATTCCTTCGAATCTCCCAATCTGTGACACCTGTGTGAAAAATGAACAAGGTTAATGTTCTAGGGTCTGTGCTTGAAAATAACCTCCTTTGAATTTTGAAAATTCATTCTGGTTCATCCAGAAATCACCCTGTAAGTCTCAATTGTTGCGAAAAATGACTACCACATCCTCTTTGAAATGTCACTTGTTCTTTTTTCAAATCTAATTTTATTTATCCATATTCTCCTTAAATATTTGGGAATAATATATTTGAATAAAAATAATTCCCAAATATTTTTTATCATATATTTTAATTCATGCCTGTGGTTTTGAAAAACCATTTATTGCTTGCTTCCCGTGGTTTTGAAAACCATGTCTTGTTTTTCCAAATTTACCATTTCACTGTGAAAACTATTTACTGGTTTGTTTCCCGTGGTTTTGAAAACTATGTCTTGGAAACCATCTTGGTAAACTATGAAAATATCCCATGATCTTCCCCTTTTACTTCTGTAAAAACCTTGGATAAACAATTGTCCAAATCTTCCGTTCACGTACATCTTCTTCTTTATGATTACTTTCCATATAAATAAACATTAATCTTTCTACTCTATCAAAGTTTAATTTTTACCTCTATGAAAAATTTCCACCGTGAGAACAATTTTATTTATTTGAAATTCCATGAAACTCACTCCTGGAAAATATGTCGCACAATTATGAAACCAAACCATATAATAAATGGTTGCAATATTATTTTGGAACTTGGGAGTAGTGGTTTTAACCCACACCACTTTTACCCCCGAAATGAATCACGTAAGAACGCGTGCTCCAACACCAAAATAATGGTTTGGATTTCGGGACCACTTCAAATAATTAACCTCTGTTTACTTTCAACCCCCGAAATGGATATGCACCCTCCATCCACCTTTTGACTTTTCAATATCAAAAATTGAGTTTTGTGCCCATGAATTGACGTGAGGTCATGAATTAAATCTTGGATTAAATATTAATATAAATATTTTAATATAAAAATATTTGTATTAATAATAATAAACCTTTTTCCATTTTTCTAAGGAATTTGGGCATATGAGACTCATCACATGACTTTGTGGACAAGATAAGGGATCTTAAGTTTAATAAAAGGAATATTTTTAATTTTCAACGGGAATATGATAATAAGGGTAAAAATGAATGAAGTGATGGGACCAAGGAATTTAGATAAGCATCAAGGCTAGATATAGGTTTGGGATATTTGTCAATTTTGACTCATGGAGGACATGAATATTTTGGATGATTAGTCGAGTGAAGGATTTAGGTGATGGGAGCTTTACGGAGCTCGTGAATTTTTTTTTTAATCTGAGTGGAAGGATAGCACAAGGGCAATATTCTTCGGAAAAATTAATACAAGTTATCATGTGATAACACGACTCCATCCTAACTTTTCTATATTATATATGCAATGTTGACTTATCCTTTGTCACTTTGATCAATTGTGTTGGTGTGGACTATGTTCGAAAATGTATATCCTGTGTAACACTTATCTGCAAACCCTTTGATACATTCATCAACAATTGCAGCAAGACTAAGTCAATGTGACTTAGTGCTTATGCTTGTTCCTGCATCTCTGTCGTTGAGAACTCTAATGCTCCTGCTAATAAATTCATTACTTTTCCCTCTTCTAATGTTTCTAATGGGTGATATTTCATCAATTTCATCTCTATGGTCTTCACCGTACTCTCTGTATGTTCTTATTTTCCTAGCATTATCCTAGTTGTCTCCAAAATCTGTCGTAGTGTGGAAATCTATGCTTGTAAGTCTGAGTTACTTTCTTCTTTATTTTGTTTCGTTCACTCAAAAGTATCCTCAGTAACCTCCTTGATTGGATATGTGATCTTGTCTAATTCGTCATCTATTAGTTCTTGAATGGTTGTTTCCCTCACAACTTTCCTCTTCTTGTGCTACTAGACTGCTTTCCCCTTGTCTATGTCTTCCCTCTTTTCTCCTGACTGTGTTAAAGTATTTTGTGTGTCACTTGCGCCATTTGCATGGTTTCACTATCCTTCATATTCTTCATCATCTCCTACTTCTTGTGTCTTTGGTTTCTCAGTTTCTGTCGTTGGGATATTCTACTCGGCATCCTAATCTTCCATAATATGTCCCATTTCTTCTTCAGTCACCATGCATCTCATGGTCAGTCATTCCTAAGTTGGGTCCCTCTTCGCTTGAATGTACATATAATGGATTCCTTCCCTAAAATGTGGAACTTCCTTGTACACATATACCACCTACGGTAATATGTGTGGTGTATATTGAATGCATTTCTGAATTACCTCCTTATATATGTAAAAAGTGATGTTGTTATCCAACTTTCTCTCCTTGTGTATAGTATGCCACAAGTTCATGTATCTTGCTATCAAACATAGTTTGTTCGTAGCACACAAAAACTGTGTGTCTTTTGGCTCCCTCCAAGACACTAATGCTATAAATATTAACAACCATGCATAGTGGAATTATGTTCCCTTTTCCTATATCTCTCTACAATCTATCAAAAACTGATTTAACAAGAATTTCACCTAGTTCATGTGTATGCCTTCTACGCACTTCTCTATTGTTTCTATCTCACTTGTTGGCACTTGCTCCTTTCACCACTTCCTCAACCATTTTCAGTCTAACATTTGCATCGTAAACATGATGCACTCATCATTGATACTTGCTACATTGAGCCCACATGCTCCTCTAAACGTATCAAAATTCTCTTACATCCTATTCAACAAAGATTTAGCGTTCAACTTATGTGTAAAAAATGGTAATGTGTCCTCCCGTGCTATTGGAAACCTTGTTATCCATGCAATCAACTTTGTATATATGGACACAACTTTGTCCATCCATAAGTATCCTCCATGGATGCATATAAACAACATATTCACACAAGAAGTAATCTCAATGCTCCTACCAAAGTGTGGTATCTCTAACAAGTTCAAAATATTTGATTTCTCCAACCTTGTTTCCCAAGCATGTGGCTCAACTAGGATAAACGATGTCTCTAGGAAAATTATTATCCTCATATATTTCTTCGACGCTAACTTTAGGAAATTCTTCTCATATGATACGTCGTGATATGAAATATTTAGATTCACCATTGCGCCTAATATATCTTCTTCAATGAATACACCTGGTGGAATTTTTGGCTCCACAATCTCATACTTTGCTTCCTTTTGTAACCTGACCAGCTTCGTTGTCATCTTTCTGGGTGGTATATACTACTATAAAAAAAAATCCAAACTTGGCTCTAACTCAAATGCTCCTGGGGTTCCTTGTTGTATAGGTTCTACTGGTGGATTAGTGTGCAATTTCTTCATTATCGATGTTGATGTCATATCTACCTTAGGTGGCGCATTAACTCTTTGCAACACACTTCCCTCGACAACTAACTCCTTCTTCCAATATGGAAATATCAACTCTGGCATGGTAACCAATTTCTGCTAGACAAGAAGGTAGTCAAGTGTATTTTTATTAGATACAAAGAAGGAATGAAAGGATATTATCTATGGGATCCTGCATCAAGGAAAACAATGTATATTCAATATGTGGTCTTCACAGAAGTTGGAGGAAAGTTTGAGTTTGAATTGTTTCAAATAGAGGAAAACCCAGAAAATGTGAGGTTTGAACTAAGGAACAAAGAAGATGATTCAAATGAGTTGACTAAATCATATGAATATGTGTAAAAAATGATCTTGGTTGTAAGGAGGTATAAACAAGTAAGAAAAATAGTCAAAAGGTACAGTTTGTCTGATTTATGTTCTTCATTTGTGTTAATTGCCACTAACAAGGAGCCCAATTTGGTTACGGAGGAAGTTGACTCGACGGAGGGTAAACAGTAGATGTATGCCATGATCAAAGAGATGGAATCCTTGCACAAGAATGAGACGTGGGATTTGGTTGAGTTACCTAGTGGAAGAAAGATTGTTAGTAACAAGTGGGTATTGAAGAAAAATATGAGCGTAGGAGGTCGAGTTGAGAAATTCAAAGCTTGACTAGCAGCAAAAGGATATTCCTGAGTCAAAGGAGTTGACTTTGGTGATATTTTTCCCTTGTTGAAAAACTAAATTCCATTAGAGTACTAATGTATCTGATTGCAACATTTGATCTTGAAACAGATAAAATTGATGTAAAGAAAACGTTCCTACATGGGGACCTAGAAGAAGAAATATACATGAAACAACATGAAATATTTGTAGTAAAGAAAAATAAAGAGGTAGTGTGCAAGTTGAAAAGATCCCTTTATGGTCTAAATAAATCACCAAGGATGTGGTATCAAAATTTTGTCACATACATCCTTAGTTTAGGATTTCTGAGAAGCAAGGTTGATCACTTTATATTTTCCAAAGAAGAAGGTGGTTGTTTCATATATGTAGAATTGTATGTCAACGACATATTGTTGATCTAAAACCACATGGATGCAATAAAGGAGGTGAAGAAGAAACTATCCTCCAAGTTCGACATAAAGTATCTCGGTGCAATGAACTTCATTATGGGAATGAATATTAAGAGAGATCGGGTAGTTATAAATCTTAAATGGTTGAATTAGAAAAAGTACATTGAAACAATTTTGAAGAATTTCAACATGCAGGATGGTAAACCTGTGAAGCCGCCAATTCTTGTGGGAGTAAGGTTAACTCTTGAACAATGTACAAAGATGCAATAATAAATAGAGGACATGGCACATGTTCCCTATGCAAGTTTTTTTTGTATTCTAATGTATGTGATGGTTTTCACTCAACCAAAAAAATCCCATGCAATGGGACTATTGATCAAATACATGCCGAGACCAGGAAAAGAGCATTAGACCACTGTTAAGTGAGTATTCAAGAATTTGTGTGGAAAACAATATTGAGTTATTTTCTACCAAGGGAAACCTAGAGTGGGTAGTTAAGTAGACATACACGTCTTTGTCGACGCCGAACATGCTAGTGATATGAATCAATGAAGGTCGACTAATGGATATGTGTTCAAGATGTTCTATGGAGTAATTAACTGGATAAGTAAGCGATGACCAATCATAGCCTTATCAACAATAGAAGTTGAATACATGGCATCCACTCATGGAAGCAAAGAAGATGTATGGATTCAATGGTTGTGTTCGGGGATGGATTTTGAGCAGAGAGATATGAAGATTAATTGTGACATTCAAAGTGAAATATTTCTGGAAAAGAACTGAACTTATCATTCCAAGACTAATCATATTGATGTGCAATACCATTTCATAAGAGACATGGTGGAAAGAAACAAGGTCCTACTAGAGAAAGTAGAAACCTTAGGAAATATAACAAACTCTTTTAGAAAGTCTATGAGTGTTATGAAGTTATCTTAGTGCATAGAGGTAATGGGAATTGCTTCCATAGTTCTATGAACAAAATTTCAGAATCTGTTATTTCAGCAAAGAAGACAACAAGTGGGAGAATGTTAAGTTGTTGTATTATTTATAGTGAAATCCTAGTTGAGGTGGATTGACTAGGAGTGATAGTCAAAGTCGAAGTGATCAACAGGAAATTCAAAGTCGAAGTGATCAAAAACAAGTCAAGAGGTTATCCAACAAGAGGTAGTTAGAAGGTCATGTGGAAACTGACTGAATGTCAAATGTAAGTCGACTAGTAATCCGACTGGTAGTCGAATTTAACGAAATCCTGAGATTCGTGGGATTTGTAGACAATGATATGTGTGGATCTGTAACCATTTTTGGGTGCATTTCTTTAGGGTTTTTCCTACTTTAAATCCTATAAATAAGGAATGTAGGTAATCTTTTTCCCATTTGGGTTTCCAAGGTAAAATCTATGTGTACTGTATGATTTTTTTGTCATTTATTTTCTAGCTTAAATCTATCTTCCTCTCCTCTAGTAGGTTTAGCATGGAAGTATATTTTCCTAACATCATGTTTATTGACTCTTCTAAGTTAGTGCTTGATTGATATTTAACTTTGTTTTTTTATGATGACTTCATGCTTTATCTTGTGCTTTTGTTTGAAGTAGTGTTCAAAAAAGATCAAAGATTTTCCATAGTTGATTCAAAACAAGAAGATATCAATACATGGTATGGTTGAGGAAAGGGAACTGAAGGATGATGTTATAATGTGGTCATGATATTAATGCATGCTAACATCAAGTCTGAGTAGCCAAGGATAACTTCTATAATGCATCATCACTCCCTGCCTAACAAGCCTGGGTGGCATTCCATTGATACTCCAATCTAGTCATCTTCATGATCTATAAACTTTCATGAATATTCCACTACAATAGTTCATCACAACAAATTTGATAAATAAAATCGAAATCTACCCATGAAGGCTAAATACCTTTAGATTTCCAAAATATTTAGTTATTTATTTTTTGCTTACGCGTGAAATAGATAAATGTGGAAAACAAAGAATAGTAAAATAAAATAACACACCATTTACAACTTGAAACACATATTTTCTTTGGGAAACCCTTATGGGATAAAACTCATTTAGAAGGTTAGGCTTCTCTGGTCTCTTTTCTCTGGTATGGAAATAATGCAAGTACAAAAGATAAGGCACTCCCTATGGAGTTATCTGAGACTTGTGCCTTATTAGGATGATACAAAAAATTCACCCCCTTTGTTATGTTATCTAATTTCCCACTCCCAATTACGCTACTTATCTATGGAACAAAATACAATAGAATAGAATGGAGCCCCTTCTCCTCCTAGTGGCTCGGTATTTAAGACAACCTGATAGCCAACTAGCAGTAGTTTTTTTACTTCCTCAACCCTCAATTGTGATATGGTTTTTGACCTTCTATAATCTTCTTGAAATTACATATGTGGTTATCCCCATATGCATGAGTAATAGGGGTTGACTTGGATAACTTGCGGGAGGCATAACTTTTGCACAACATGATAGGTCAACTTGTGGGAGGCATAAATTTTGCATACGAGCTCTGATTGACACAATTTTTACATCATTGGAAAGGTCTCGATGTGTAGAATAACATCATAGAGTATTGGCCATGTTGTAGTAGTTTTAAACTCAAACAATTTCACTTGATTCTTCAAAATGGCCCCTAAATGTTCCGGACCCTAATTTTCCAAACTAGGACCTGCCACTAAAATGGCCCTCCAAGATGATTGCTCCAATTTTTTCCACTCTAAAATGATCAAGATAGATGAAAAAAAATATAATGATCCAATCTGAATCATTCTTGTACATACTTATGCTTTCATTTCGATGTCTTCGTGCTATCCATTTCTCATTTTGTAGGAAATGGAGCAGGATTTCCTCTTAATGGGTTAATTGGCATTTCATTAACTAGATTTGAACACAATGTTGATCCTATTTGATTGCAAATTTAATGCTCTATATTTCTCCTTGGAGGGGATTTACTTTTGAGAGATTGTTGACTTCTTATTCATTGGATTATAATCTCATCTCATTGCATCATTGAGAAGTGAATAGTTGACCTTAATAAAAGCATATAGTTGTGTCACATATTCTTGCTTACTCTATCCATTCATGGTATTCACACTTATGTTTGTGTTGGATAGGAATGACTATGCAGGGTGGTTTCTTCTCTTCATATTTTCCTTTATTTTACTTATACTTAATGCTCCTAACATTCAATAATGATAATGCAAATTTGTGAATAAACAAATCGATAGAATGTGAATCTATTGACTTAGGAGAATATATTGTGTTGATGCCTCATTACCCTGTGTTCCTAACATTTTTTAAGAGCTTGGGGAAATGAATTCTATAGTATATTATAAAATAAAAAAATATCAGTCCTACATGGAAATTGTTTACATTTAATGTTTGATAATTGAATCACCTCCATCTCTCACGCCTCGATTTTTAATATCATCATATCGTTAAGGAAGGAATGGATGATTTGGATATGAGATACATACTTGTTTTAAATTTTATGCCTATGCATCTATTCTTGTAAATATATTCTTGGAAATCTATTGTTTTTATTGAATATTTGAAGTTAATACTAATGTTGGGTTTAATTGTTTCTACGAGCAGACTATGCAAGGACCCAATAGAAACGCATGAATGAAACCTCAAGTTTTTTGCACGTTGTAGTTGCCTTGGAACTCTTTTCCAAACCATGGAAACCTCAAGTTTCACCTTGGGAGATCCCAAATTTCTTTACTTTCCCACTTCAACTTTGAAATGTGCAACCATGGGAAACCTTAATCTTATTCATCTTGACCGAGACTCATTCAAATCTTGATCATTATTTACTCTATCATTTAGAATCCGGACATCCATATTTTTTATCGTACAAATATTTTTCTCTCCAACCCCGATGCTCGATATAGAATCATTACCTCCATTGATGGAACTTTGTAGTTTCATTTCCCATTCATTGTGTGCTTCTTGTCTTACCTGGAACCTCGATTTTCATTCATAATTATAATCCATAATTCAATCTCATTTGGCCTAGCCATTGTTGAATTTTAAATATTTGGATTCAGGATTTTTAGTTTAATTGTCACATTAAATTTATCCCATACATCTAGAATTTTCATAATATACCTTTTTCATATTTCTCATATTTCCAAGCATGGAACCTTAATCCAAAGTCAAAACCTTGATTTAGGTGTGGAACCTTGATCCGCAATCGAAACATTGATTCAAATTTGGAACTGTGACTCAGATTTGAAACTCAATCTCATTTCTCTTTACCCATCCAGATTTGTTTTTGTATATATGGGCATGTACATTTTTATTTATTTTATTTTAACCCCTTATTTGTGTTTTATTTTCACTTATTTTAGTTTTATTTTCATGATTTTGTTTTCATTATTTTTATCACATTTGTATTTTATTTTTATTTTTGGACTTTGGGATTTGCATACAACATTTCACATATGGTTTTTTCATTTTTATTATTTTGTTTTATTTTATTTTTTGGAACTTTCACATGCATGCATTTTCCGAAATCGGAAATCCCGAATGTGTATTTTATTTATATTATTTATATTGTGATTTTTTGGGATTATTTTATTTTGGATGTTTACCTTTTTGTGTTTTTACCTTTCACGTTTTCAGCTCACACCCTTCAGACATTTAATTAGGTTTTCACCTTAAATTTAATTAGGTTATTTTGTTTTATTTTATTTTCAATTTTCCTCTAGATCTGTGTCAAAACATTAACACGGGATCAATGTTTCATACCTACCATAACTCCACAAACAAATGACATTGGAGGGAAAAACAATATAAACTCCTTTCAATATCTTCTCACAATGCATGTGGGATAAATCAATGAGCTTATAAGATCAACGATGAAGATTTTTTTAGAGGATGGATCAACGACTTTTGAGTGCTCACTTCCAAGAACCATGTCTTGAGTTTCAGGAGGCCAAATAGGGCATGAGATGGCTCGTTGGAAATTTTAAGTCGGTTAGTCTTTAGTGAGTTAGAACTAATTGAAACATGTTATCCACTAATCCATTAAATTTTGATCCACAAACACTTAACCTCAAACCTACTAAGCCAATAACCATTAAACCACTGACCTCTAAACCTCACGCACTTACCTAGTGATGCCTAACACATTAACCCATTAACCCCTAAACGAATAATGAATGTAACTATTCCAGGGGAGGGGATAGCTTGCAATGGTCTTGTGCTCACAAGGCCTTTTAAACCTATTTTGACTAAACACACCTTTAACAATCAATACATGTTTCTTGAGTCGAC
>ML796310.1:101882-115294 GCA_009831015.1 Picea engelmannii | reverse complement strand
AAAAGTAAACCAATTATCTAAATTCATTCATGTGATAAACCATTCATATTACTTCTATATGTTCTCAGGATTCCTTTTTCAAGAAAGATACTCATATCCCTCCAATATTTAATTACACCATAAAGGTAATATAAAGTTTCCTTTTGGTTATGATTTAAATATTGTTTCATGACCATACACTTTCTCAATTAATCCCATGTCCTATCCCTCTCTAATGTTTAACCATACCAAACCTTCTTTAAGATTATCTTCGTGCCATATCATGGGTTAAAAAAAAAAATGAACATGCTATGGATTGGAGTATAAGATATCTTGGCTAACAGGCATCGAACTTATCAAAGGGAATTTTCCAAATTGTGAAAATTACGTACTTCCCTCACTGAATTAGAGTCAATTATGTTCGACCAAGTGCCACCTCCATGTGAATACATCTTTTTGCTTCCATCAGATTCGTTTCTTTCATTACGCCAAAAACATATCCTATGTGACAGTGAAGACTATTATGATCTATTCAGTGAACACATTAAAAGCTTATTGGAGTGCTATTCTTAAAATCATCAATGAGTCAAAATGATATTCTCGCATTTTATCCCTTTCAATCCATTCCACCTTTGTATTTTTCTGTGTAAAGTACGTGCCCGTCGGCACAATCCTGGATGATAAACGTTTTTATTTTAACAAGTGCATCCAAAAGGATATTTTTGAAGTTTATGAAGGCGTGGACTATAGCAGAGGAAATAGAGACAATATAAATATCGAAGAGGCAATATCTCACTGGCACTCGTGTGAATTCATGAGATTTTATGAAACCCGAATATAAGGAGAAGAAAATCTGTTTTTCCATCTTCAGAGGCAAAGGTAAATCGATCATTTACGCAATGGGAAAGTAAAAGAGGCACTTGAGTTTCCCGAGGAGGAACTTGCACCAAGGGGACGCGAAAATCCACTGTTCAATTTATTAGGAGCATACATACTATGTTTGGCGGCTCTATTCATTTGCTCAGGGAGATACACCTCAAAGACGGTGGACAGAGCCTTTCATCATGATAACTGGAAGTGGAACGTGTGCTTAACATGGTGGAAGGCATTCTTCTTGTGGAGGAGTCTGTTGAGTAACCAATGCCACAAAAACATTTTTTTTTTAAAGAAATATCTAAGGCTTGGACTTTCTGTTCTAGTGATGGGGAATAAGATTGATAGGTTTTCAGCTCGTCCTGATTATGCGGTCAATTCAACGTTTGAGATTTTTATTGAATTGAATTCTACTGATGAACAATGCGATTTCTAAGTCATATACCCAAGTGTTGTCAAGGGCCAAGCTGGATTAAGTTCTGAAAAAATTGGGAATGACCTTGGGCCTCTTTTTGAAACGATTCTTCTGTGCATACCTGAGCCGACCATCAATCCTGATAGTTCTTTGTAGATGCTGGTAACAAATTTGGATTAAGATGAGCACAAAGGACGAATAACTATTGGATAGATTCATTCTGGTAAAATGAAGAGGGGTATGGAGGTAAAGGTGTGTACGCCAGATGAACACTGCAAGTTTGGCAAAGTCAGTAAGGTCTTTGTTTACGAGAATTTTATGAAAGTATATTTACGCTGTGTGTCTGTGGTATCGATGACGTACTTATTGGTGAGACACTGGCAGATAAAGTCAATTGCTCAACTTTGCCTCTGAATAAAAATTGAAGAACCCCACGACCACTGACAGCAAGGATACACTTTCCTACGAGCAAGAGAGACAAATTTCAAAAACAGACAGCATCATTTCAATTAACATGGAGCATCCGAAGGTGCCATTCACCAATTTGTAATATATATATATATATATATATATATATAAAACCATCAGAATTATATTTAGATTATCTGCATAAAGTTAATTATATTTGTATCCAACCATATGTAAAACACCTGATGGGAATAATTATAAAAACAATTGAGGAGAACCCAAATGATACAGTAATGATAAAACAAATTAGTTTTGTGTAAAGTAATATGTTATAGTTGGTTGGATTTCGGTTATGAAACTGATAATTGAAGGAACGGTCCACCCAATGCCATAAAGGGAGCAGCGGAGCAGCGCACAACCTGCCAGAAGAGAAAAATAGTTCTGGATACAAAAATTTCTGAAAGAGAAAATTTAAAAAAATTAGAGAGAGAACTTTGGGAGAAATTTCAGAGATTAGTATGTTGGGAGTGCTATGAGGACTGTCTCATTTCATCATTTTCTTACATTTTAGCAGGGATTGACTGAATCGTCGACAGCAGGGGGTCTTGCAAAACAGTGAAGAGGATAAGCGATGATGAGTTTGCTGGCTTTCACAAGGTAAATATTTACTTGTTAACTTTTTGTATTATGTCTCGATTTGATTCGATGCTAATCAGTTTCTATGTGCAGGTTTTCTCCTTGCGATTCGCCACCATGGCTCCATTCCTTCTTGGCTCATCTTTCTTTTTCTTTTTCATGCTTGCTATTTCTATTGTACATTGTGTCTAGAGGAGATAAAGACCATATACCTGGCCCTAGTCTATTGAGACTAACAAATTTTGAAGATTTATGAATTTGTATGAGAAACATTTTTATTGAAAATCATTTATTCCTCACTCTGAACTATCTCTTGATATTTCTTTAAATTCCTGAGTTTTCCTCATCTTTATTTATTTAACAATAAAAAAAATTTAAATAAATTTTTAAAAAAGACAAACAAAACATATTTGTTATGTAAATAATCATGTTTATAAAATTTTATTTACCAAGTAATTAATGTGAATAAATTTTTGTTTATTTTACTATTTTAATTTTATTATTATTTTTATTACATCATAACTTATAAATAAAAACATAAAAATGTTATATCATAAAAAAAATGTTATTCCCCTATTCTTCAACTAATTTTGGGTAACAAAATTTTTAATGTAATTAAATTACTGTAAAACTAATTTAGTTTATTAACTTTTTCTAGCTTTTAGTTAACTTTGCTTTAGTTACTTTTTTGTTAAAATAAAAAACAAAAGCATTGCCTTTTTAATTTTTATTTATTTTCATTTTATTTATTAATTTAATCTTGTTACTTCAAATGTATAAAGTATTTAATTGTAAATAGCATAAATTAAATAAAAAATAAATATTACTAAAAGAAAAATTACAAGGCAAGGGAATCTACACTTGGACTGTTGGTTAGGAGAAAATTGGCCTAGAGTTCAATGCGCTTTCTTATCTGGGGCTTTAAGCTTAGGGTGAAATTCATGCCTTTTCTCGCCTAGCCCCACGAGAGGTCAAAAATGTTAGTGTTGGAGTCTCTCTAGTCCCTCAGCATCAATAACATGGTTTATGGATGATGTAGCATATTTTTATTGGTATATTACTAGAAGCACATATTGATCTTGGTGATGATTACGAGCTTTTGTGTTATGCTTGGTTGATGCACATCTTTGAGAGTTGTCTTGCTGATTGATCTTGGTGAGTAGATATGATTTGGTTGATAAGATTGATGAGACAGGCTGTGATAGGTTGTTTGGACAGGTTATTTGTACAGGTTTGGTTCACGGTTGATGCACTTGTTCATGGTACAGGTTGAGGTATAGTTTGGTGCATGGTTGATGTGCTTGTTTATTGATGCAGGAGCATCGCAAGGGCGTGCAAGCATAGCCAGCAGCGAGACATCGCGGAGATAAGAGACAGCTGGAAAAGCATCGAACACATTTTTTGAAAATGTTTTAAATATTAACGAAGTCATTAAGTGGAGGCATGCATGTATTATTGTAAAAGGGACCTTGAGCGATCCGCTCTCGTCCATAGTAGATAGGAGCCTTTATGTGTAATGAATGTAGGTAGATAGAATTTAATGCTTAGATTAGACAGTTTTAGAGCGCAAGAGGGAAACATGATATAGACACCCTCATTGTATAGTTGTATTATGAGTGTCAAGAGGAGAGCATAGAGCATAGAAAAGAGAGCAGAGAGTTGTAGTTGAAAACACCCATGTACATAGATTTGAATTAATAGAAAGAACTTCGATTCGAATTCATGGTGTTGTATTTGTTCTCTGTGTATGCATGTTGAATATGATGCTCATGGATGTTTACTTTCTGTTATACATTTGCTTTATATGTTGTGTATATGATTTCATACTTTGTGTTTGAAGTCTGAGAGAGAGTAAGGAATGAGTTTCAATTGTTTCTCTATCTGAGCGAGAGTTCCTGCAAGGAGTGTAGTTGAATTGTCTGCAAGGAGTGCGTTGACAAAGGGTTCAGAGGTTTATCTCTGAAAGCTCAGGAGGGTTAACGTTGTTCTCATTCTCACAGAAGTGCAAGTTGAGCACAGGATCCGTGCAAGGTGTGCGTAGGGCGAGTAATGTCTCAGAGTTTGCGAACCTAATAAATTGTTGAAGGACTACTGTTGCAGGGAGTGCGCAGAGTCGAAGGACTTCAATTATTTGATGTAATTGAAGGATTTTCCGCAAGGAGTGCGTGCGGGAGTCTTCTTTAAGACTCAGAGTTGGAGAAAGCTCAGGAGGGATAGAGTCTTAGCAGTTGTCGAAGAAAAGCACAGAAGGTTGATGCCTTGAGGCATTGAAAGGAGGCGTCACAAGTTTGTATTGCAGGCAGTTAAGTCCCGTGGAAAAACACTTTGTTTAAGAGTGCAGAAGTTATTGAAGGGAGAAGCAGGCGATCCAGATTCTCCATAGAGAATTCGCGAAATCCCGCGAGCCGTCAGATCTCGCCGAGGAGCAAGGAGGTTACGGTGATCGTTTTTTTGCAAGCGGAAGCTCAGGAGAGAGAGGGTCATAGATTCACGCCAACGAGGACCGTTGGATCTACTCGCGAAATTCCATTTCGGGGTTTCGTGGGTGGAAAGACCGAAACTTCGTCATTTGGATTCACGAAACTGCGAAGTCCAAAACCCCAACAAGGTGGAAAGTTTTGTAGTGGGGCCCAGTATTTGGACACGTGCCGGAGTCCAAGCATTTCGGCGTTTCAGAGGATAGAAGGTTGAGACTTCTGTCCCAAAAGTCCCAAAGTCGCGAGTTGCGATAAGGTTGCTGATGAGCTCGGGATCTCGACATTTCGGGCATCGCGAGTTTTGGGAGAAAGAGTTGGGAGTTTCGACTCACGAACTCGCGAGTGGCGAGTTGTGACAAGCACTTAGGCACATCGGGAGTTCGGGTCTCGGAAGGTGAAGAGTTGAAGATTTGGGAAGAGAAGTCGCGAAGTCGCGAACTCCAAGGTCCCGAAATCATGAGAAACATGACCACATCATTTGGTCAAAAGGAGGCGGGAATTGAGGTCTCGTGTTCAATCGCGTGAGCTCAATTCGTAAGGACCTATGGAGAAGCATCATTTTGTGTTTGTTAGATTCCCTGAAAAGGAATCAAAGAGTCAATCCGACTCAAGGAGAGGAAGTAGAGTGATCCTGTAGCTGATTGTCGACCCACGAGCCGATAGGGTCGGCGTCTGCGTCAATTGGTATCAGATCCTTATTCTTGTTTGTATATTTCAGGCAGGAAAAGCGAGAAGGAATTTCAACCATGCCGCCGAGGAGAAGAGATAGGCAAACACCCAATCTTCCAGAGGATAGGGAAATTCCAGAAGGAAGGGGTAGGCAGGTGCAGAATCCAGAAGTGGAAAGAGATCTGCATGACATTCGCACCAGACTCATGGATGTGGAAATAAAACAAAGGAACATAATTGATATTGGAGATGTCAGTGAGTCCGAAAGAGAAGATGAAGCTAAACATGGAGAAGAAGAAATTACAGTAGAAGATGCAGCACATGAACGCTTGATTAGAGCTGTTGCAAGAATGAGTGCAAGAGCCAAAATGGACATTCCGGTTTATGAGGGAAACTTGGATGCTGAAGAGCTTCTAGACTCGATTAGAGCTCTAGACACATATTTTGACTATGAAGACGTCGAAGAAGACAAGAAGGTCAAACATGCTGTCACGAGACTTAAAGGACATGCAACATTGTGGTGGGATGAATTGCAAGCCGACAGACACTACCAAGGTAAGTAGAAAATCAAGAGTTGGGATAGGTTGATTGCAAAGATGAAAGCAAAATTCATTCCCAGATATTACCAGATTACTCTGTTTCGAAGGATGCAAAACTTGAGACAGAAGCTGATGAAAATGAAGGAGTACACTGAAGAGTTCTACATGCTAAACATCAGAGCAGGTCATCGTGAAAGTAATGATGAAAAGGTTGCTAGGTATATGAATGGCTTGAGATATGAAATTCAGGATGAGATGAGCATGATGACCATCCGAACGGTAGAAGATGCTTATCAAATGGCTCTAAAGGCAGAAGAGAAACTTAGCCGAAAACAAGGTCAAAGAGGCCGAGGCAGAAGTCAAGCCAGGGGAAAATTAGTTGTCCAAGATAGAAATCATAAGCCTAAGGAAGACTGGAAGAAACCTCAACCTCATATTGAGAGAGGTGGAAGCTCACAGAAAGGGCAATAAGATGGACAAAGAAGGCAGTATGATGATCAGAGAGGAGAGTATGCTGATAACAACATTTTTCCTCGTACTCGAGGTAGAGGAAGAGGAAGAGGTGGAGTGATAACATGCTTCACATGCGGAAAGGTCGGACACAAGTCTTATGAATGTCCAAACAAGAAGAAAGAGGAAGGAGAGACTCACATTGCCGAAGCACAAAGGAGAAATGTTGAGGCAGAGGATGCTGAAGGCGGAAGATAGTTGGTGATGCGA
The DNA here is from genome assembly GCA_009831015.1 of Picea engelmannii. Classification (NCBI taxonomy): domain Eukaryota; kingdom Viridiplantae; phylum Streptophyta; class Pinopsida; order Pinales; family Pinaceae; genus Picea; species Picea engelmannii. The sequence continues at coordinate 108,578 of ML796310.1, read as the reverse complement.
AAATCTCTTTTAACACCAGAGAAGGAAGTGGAGAGTTCGGTCCAAAGGAACAGACTTTTTCAGACTACGTGCAAAACCAAAGACTGGAAATGCAATGTTATTGTAGACAGTGGTAGCACGGATAATCTTGTTTCAACAGAGATGGTAGAAAAACTGGAGTTGGAGATGATTGATCATCCAAGCCCATACAGAGTTTCGTGGTTGCAAAAATGACATCAGGTAAATGTCACTAAGCAATGTTTAGTTGAGTTTAAAATAGGAGGGTATAAAGATGAAATACTCTATGATGTTATTCCTATGGATGTTTGTCATCTATTGCTGGGTAGACCATGGAAATATGACAGGAATGTGATTCATGACGGGAGAATGAACACATACACCCTAGAGAAGAATGGAAGAACTCACATGCTGTTGCCGATTAAGGACAAAGAGGTGAAACCTGAGGTAAGCAAAACTGTACTACTCATGAGTAGGAAGGAACTTCTTACAGAGGTTAAGAAGAAGGAGGAACCACAATTCATTGTGGTCAGGAAGCCAAAGATTTTTTTAACTAGCACAAGGGTAGATGATTTACCAGAAGAGGTTCAGGAACTGTTGGAGGAGTTCGCTGACATAGTAGTGGACGAACTACCTCGTTCGTTGCCACCGATTAGAAGTATAAGTCATCAATTTGATCTCATACCTGGAGCTAGTTTTCCAAACAAAGTAGCGTACAAATTGACACCGTAGGAGAATGAAGAGGTCAAAAGACAAGTCCAGGATTTGTTGGACAAAGGTTTGGTCAGAGAAAGCTTGAGTCCGTGTGTTGTTCCGACAGTACTCAGTCCAAAGAAAGACGAAGGCTGGAGGATGTGTACTGACTCGAGGGCGATCAACAAGATAACCATCAGGTACAAATTTCCATTGCCAAGGATGGATGATCTGATGGATTGCTTGAGTGGGGCCAAATTTTTTTCAAAGATCGATTTGAAAAGTGGTTATCATCAGATTCGCATGAGAGAAGGTGACAAATGGAAGACAACATTCAAAACCAATGAAGGGTTATACGAATGGCTTGTCATGCCATTTGGTTTAACAAACGCACCGAGTACTTTCATGAGATTGATGAATGAAGTCCTGAAGGATTTCATCAGAAAATTTGTGATTGTGTGTCTTGATGACATACTGATTTTCAGTAAAATAGAGGCAAAGCATCTGAAACATTTGGCTACAGTGATGAAGAGATTACAACAAGAGAAGCTGCTGATAAATATGAAGAAATCCTCGTTCATGAAGACAGAGCTCATTTATTTGGGGTTTGTTATTTCTGCAGATAAGTTGAGAATAGATCCAGATAAGGTGGAGGTGATTAAGAATTTGCCATCACCGAAGAGTATATTTGAGGTGAGAAGTTTTCATGGATTGGCTAGTTTCTACCGGAAGTTCATCAGGAATTTCAGTGGAATTAGTGCACCGATGATGGACACAGTGAAGAAGAGACACAAGTCTTTTCACTGGATAGAAGAGGCTGAGAAAAGCTTCAATTTGTTGAAGAAGAAAATCACGGAACAACCAATTCTGGTGTTGCCTGATTTCCAAAAGACTTTTCAAGTAAAATGTGATGCAAGTGGATTTGCAATAGGGGCAGTCTTGAGTCAAGAAGACAGGCCGATAACATATTTCAGTGAGAAGTTGAATGAAGCCAAGATAAAATAATCCGCGTATGATAAGGAATTCTATGCTATTATCCAGGCATTGAAGAAATGGAGACATTACTTAATTCCGAAGGAGTTTGTCTTGTATAGTGATAATCATGCATTGCAATTTGTGATTCAACAGGAGAAGTGGAATCAAAGACATGTTAAATGGGTTGAATATATGCAAAATTTCACTTTTGTGATTAAACATATTTCTGGAACTGCTAACAAAGTTGTTGATGCGTTAAGCAGGAAGTGTTTGCTATTGCAGGAGTTCAGAGTCAAAACATTGGGTTTTGATGATCTCAGGGACATGTATCAAGATGATCCAAATTTTAAAGAGGCGTACGAAGCAGCTGAGAATCCAATTCTCAGAGATAGAAGCCAATGGGCAGAATACATGATCCAGGAAGGATTACTGTTTAAAGGTAATCAAATTTGTATTCCAAAATGATCCATGAGGGAGAATTTTATGAAGGAGAAACATAGTGGAGGATTGGCCGAACATTTCGATCATGAAAAGACGTTCACAAAGTTGAATGAGTCATATTTTTGGCCAGGAATGCGAGCAGATGTCAAAAGATTTGTGGACAGATGTAGAATTTGCTAGCATTCAAAAGGGAAAAGGCAGAATGCAGGGTTTTATCAACCATTACCCATACCTGAGAGGCCGTGGGATGCAGTCAGCATGGACTTCATACTGGGGTTGCCAAGAACACAAAGAGGCTTTGACTCAATATTTGTGGTAGTGGATAGATTTTCCAAAATGGCACATTTCATTCCATGTCAGAAAACCAGTGACGCAACTCACATTGCGAACCTGTTTTTCAAAGAAGTCATTCGACTTCACGGCTTACCAAAGAGATTCGGATCGAGACACTAAGTTCATAGGACACTTTTGGAGAACCTTATGGAAGAAGATGGGAACAAACTTGTCGTTTAGTTCATCTTATCATCCTCAGATGGATGGACAGACAGAAGTCGTGAACATGAGTCTAGGAGACTTGCTGAGGAGCTTGGTGACAGAACATCACAGTCAGTGGGACAACATATTACCATAGACAGAGTTTGCTTATAACGACTTGCTTAATAGGAGCACAGGGCATAGTCCGTTTCAGATTGTCTATGGCATGCAACCGAGAGGAGTTTCTGAGCTGAGGGACTCAGAACAGATTTCAACTAGGAGCGCTAGTGCAGAAGATTTCGCAGAGGCGATGAAGGAACTTCACAGCTAGGTGAAGGAACGATTGCAGAGTTCGAGCCAAGAATATAAACGGAGAACAGATCAACACAGGAGACAACTTCAGTTTGAAGTTGGTGATTTGATCCTTTCACATTTGAGAAAGGAAAGGTTCCCAAGAGGAACATATAATAAATTGAAGATGAAGAAAATCGGGCCATGTAAGGTCTTGAAGAAATTTGGGGCGAATGCATATGAGATTGAATTACCTCATGGGATTGGAATTTATCTGATATTCAATGTCTCAGATTTGTACCCTTATAAAGCTGAGGAAGTAGAAGCAGGAAATGAACAACCAGAGGTTTAGTGGACAAAACAAATGCCAGTTGCAGAAAAGACATAGATGGAGCGCATATTGGACAAAAGAGTTGGTAAGAGGACCAGGCGAAAGAAATACTTTGAATACTTGGTCAAGTGGAAGGGCCATCCAGTTGAAGATGCCAACTGGGAGAATGAAGCCGAAATACAGAAGAATGGATAGACCGTGCGCGAGCTCATGGACAGGATCCCATGAAAATTTTCAAGCGAGGGAGTATGATGCAGGAGCATCGCAAGGGTGTGCAAGCATATCCAGTAGCGAGACATCGCGGAGATAAGAGACAACTGGAAAAGCACCGAGCACATTTTTTGAAAATGTTTTGAAATATTAATGAAGTCATTAAGTGGAGGCATGCATGTATTATTGTAAAAGGGACCTTGAGCGATTCACTCTCGTCCATAGTAGATAGGAGCCTTTATGTGTAATGAATGTAGGTAGATATTATTTAATGCTTAGATTAGACAATTTTAGAGCGCAAGAGGGAAACGAGATATAGACACCCTCATTGTATAGTTGTATTATGATTTTCAAGAGGAGAGCATAGAGCATAGAGAAGAGAGTAGAGAGCTGTAGTTGAAAACACCCATGTACATAGATTTGAATTAATAGAAAGAGCTTCGATTCAAATTCATGGTGTCGTATTTGTTCTCTATGTATGCATGTTGAATATGATGCTCATGGATGTTTACTTTCTGTTATACATTTGCTTTATATGTTGTGTATATGATTTCATACTTTGTGTTTGAAGTCTGAGAGAGAGTAAGGAATGAGTTTCAATTGTTTCTCTATCTGAGCGAGAGTTCCTGCAAGGAGTGCAGTTGAATTGTCTGCAAGGAGTGTGTTGACAAAGGGTTTAGAGGTTTATCTCTGAAATCTCAGGAGGGTTAACATTGTTCTCAATCTCACAGAAGTGCAAGTTGAGCACAGGAGCTGTGCAAGGTGTGCGTAGGGCGAGTAACGTCTCAGAGTTTGCGAACCTAAGAAATTGTTGAAGGACTACTGCTGTAGGGAGTGCACAGAGTCGAAGGACTTCGATTCTTTGATGTAATTGAAGTATTTTCCGCAAGGAGTGCATGCGGGAGTCTTCTTTAAGACTCAGAGTTGGAGAAAACTCAGGAGGGATAGAGTCTTAGCAGTTTTCGAAGAAAAACACATAAGGTTGATGCCTTGAGGCATTGAAAGGAGGCATCACAAGTTTGTGTTGCAGGCAGTTAAGTCCCGTGGCAAAACACTTTTCTTAAGAGTGCATAAGTTCTTGAAGGGAGAAGCAGGCAATCGAGATTCTCCATAGAAAATTCGCGAAATCCCGCGAGCTGTCAGATCTTGCAGAGGAGCAAGGAGGTTACGATGATCATTTTTCTGCAAGCGAAAGCTCAGGAGAGAGAGGGCTGTAGATTCACGCCAACGAGGACCATTGGATCTACTCACAAAATTCCATTTTGGGGTTTTGTGGGTGGAAAGACCGAAACTTCGTCATTTGGATTCGCGAAACTGCGAAGTCCAAAACCCCAATAAGGTGGAAAGTTTCGTAGTGGGCCCTAGTATTTGGACACGTGCCAGAGTCCAAGCATTTTGATTTTTTGGAGGATAGAAGGTTGAGACTTCCGTCCCAAAAGTCCCGAAGTCGTGAGTTGCGATAAGGTTGCTAACGAGTTCGGGATCTCGGCATTTCGGGTATCGCGAGTTTTGGGAGAAAGAGTTGGGAGTTTCGACTCACGAACTCGCGAGTGGCGAGTTGTGACAAGCACTTAAGCACATCAGGAGTTCGGGTCTCAGAAAGTGAAGATTTGAAGATTTGGGAGGAGAATTCGCGAAGTCGCGAACTCCGAGGTCCCAAAATCGTGAGAAACACGACCACATCGTTTGGTCAAAAGGAGGCGGGAATTGAGGTCTCGTGTTCGATCGCGTGAGCTCAATTCTTAAGGACCTGTGGAGAAGCATCATTTTGTGTTTTTTGGATTCCCCGAAGAGGAATCGAAGAGTCAATCCGACTCAAGGAGAGGAAGTAGAGCGATCCTGTAGCGGATTTTCAACCCGAGAGCTGATAGGGTCGACATCCGCGTCATTTATGGTACATGTTGATTATAGGTTGATGCATGGCTTAGGTTATTGGTACAGGTTATTTGGTGTAGGTTGATTGGTAGAGGTTTACAACAATATATCTCACAGTGATAGTGTGACAGTGGTTCCATCATTCTATGTATACGTCAGGGTGGTTGGACGGGGAAAGGATAGGTGGTTGTAGCCACCTTTCGGTTGTAGCCGAAGAACATAGGGGGTTGTAGCCTCATTCTGGTTGTAGCCAGAGAATTGGGGAGTTAGAGCTTCCCTCAGGTTGTAGCCTACGAAACTAGAGGGTTGTAGCCTCCTTCTGGTTGTAGCTAGAGAATTGGGGAGTTGCAGCTTCCTTCAGGTTGTAGCTTGAGAAACTCGGGGGTTGGAGCCTCCTTCCAGTTGCAACTAGAAAAAAAAGGAAGTTGGTGCTTCCAATGAATGTAATTCTTAAAGACATATAAGAAAAAACATTCCGTGGTTTTATCCCGCTTTGGGTTTCCATGTAAAAACACTGGTGTACTATGTATGTCTATGATTGCTCATTTGTTCATTGTTTATTTACTCTTAAACTATTGGATGATAATGCTACATTGATATGACACTTGCATTTTGTGGTTAAAAATGATTATTGCTCTATTACTGATTCACCCCCCTCTCAGTAATCCAACAACCTTCTTAAACTAAATGAAACTTTTTTCTAATCTTAGCAGGGAATTCATCCCCATTTATCCCCCCTCATGAAATTTCAACCAAGGGAATACATAGGTACTTAATTGGATACACATTTTACACCTCTCTCCATCTCCTTCATCTGCTTGTTTCTTGAATGCAATTTTCGACAGAGCAACGAGTGTTTCAGGAGGCAACCCGATTGTAATAGATCCAACCCTTTCTTGCAATTCCATGTTCTCCTCATAGCTAATGGAATCATCATCATCATCAGATTCGCTCGTGAAATAAGCATTCCATGATTCTTCACTTTCACGCTGTGGAGTGTGGTGACTTAGCGGATCCATTCCTTCCCCGAGTTCCTCATCGTCCCATAATTATTCAAATGTTTGGCTCTCTAGAGTGTTCATGTAATCTTCAACTGTTTGGCTCTCTGGAGTGCTCATGTAATCATCATCCCATAATTCTTCAACTGTTTGGCTCTCTGGACTGTGGGGACTTGGCTGATCCATTTGGACAACAAAATAATGATTCATTCATTCTTAAAATGGATCCATTCTTTCCTTATGCTCTTCTCTGCAAATTATATTTTAAAATCCAGATGTAGAAATCACCACGATATTGATTATGATGAAAGATCGGTCCTACTACTTATTATACTCTACTCGTTTCAAGTCTTTCAGGCAATTTATGACTAGGATTCGATGCTTTCTATTATATATATATATATATATATA
>ML796310.1:60381-101473 GCA_009831015.1 Picea engelmannii | reverse complement strand
ATCCAAAATAAAATAATCCCAAAAAATCACAATATAAATAATATAAATAAAATACACATTCGGGATTTCCGATTTCGGAAAATGCATGCATGTGAAAGTTCCAAAAAATAAAATAAAACAAAATAATAAAAATGAAAAAACCATATGTGAAATGTTGTATGCAAATCCCAAAGTCCAAAAATAAAAATAAAATACAAATGTGATAAAAATAATGAAAACAAAATCATGAAAATAAAACTAAAATAAGTGAAAATAAAACACAAATAAGGGGTTAAAATAAAATAAATAAAAATGTACATGCCCATATATACAAAAACAAATCTGGATGGGTAAAGAGAAATGAGATTGAGTTTCAAATCTGAGTCACAGTTCCAAATTTGAATCAATGTTTCGATTGCGGATCAACGTTCCACACCTAAATCAAGGTTTTGACTTTGGATTAAGGTTCCATGCCTGGAAATATGAGAAATATGAAAAAGGTATATTATGAAAATTCTAGATGTATGGGATAAATTTAATGTGACAATTAAACTAAAAATCCTGAATCCAAATATTTAAAATTCAACAATGGGCCAAATGAGATTTTATTATGGATTATAATTATGAATGAAAATCGAGGTTCCAGGTAAGAAAAGAAGCACACAACGAATGGGAAATGCAACTACAAAGTTCCATCAATGGAGGTAATGATTCTACATCCAACATCGGGGTTGGAGAGAAATATATTTGTATGAAATTGGGAGTGGGAAATTAGATAACATAAAAAATGGGGTGAATGTTTTGTATCATCCTAATAAGGCACAAGTCTCAGATAACTCCATAGGGAGTGCCTTCTCTTTTGTACTTGCATTATTTCCATATCAGAGAAAATAGACTAGAGAAGCCTAACCTTCTAAATGGGTTTTATCCCATAAGGGTTTCCCAGAGAAAATATGTGTTTCAATTTGTAGATGGTGTGTGATTTTATTTTACTATTCTCTGTTTTCCACATTTATCTATTTCATGCGTAAGAAAAAAATAAATAACTAAATATTTTGGAAATCTAAAGGAATTTAGCCTTCATGGGTAGATTTTGATTTTATTTATCAAAGTTGTTGTGACGAACTATTGTAGTGGAATATTCATGAAAGTTTATAAATCATGAAGATGATTAGATTGGAGTGTTAATGGAATGCCACCCAGGCTTGTTAGACAAGGAGTGATGATGCATTATAGAAGTCATCCTTGGCTACTCAGACTTGATGTTAGCATGCATTAATATCATGAAAACATTATAACATCATCCTTCAGTTGCCTTTCCTCAACCATATCATGTATTGATATATTCTTGTTTTGAATCAACTATGGAAAATCTTTGATCTTCTTTGAACACTACTTCAAACAAAAGCACAAGATAAAGCATGAAGTCATCATAAAAAAACAAAGTTAAATATCAATCAAACACTAACTTAGAAGAGTCAATAAACATGATGTTAGGAAAATATACTTCCATTCTAAACCTACTAGAGGAGAGGAAGATAGATTTAATCTAGAAAGTAAATGACAAAGAAACCATGTAGTACACATAGATTTTACCTTGGAAACCCAAATGGGAAAAAGATTAACTACATTCCTTATTTATAGGATTTAAAGTAGGAAAAACCCTAAAGAAATGCACCCAAAAATGGTTATAGATCCACACATATCATTGGCTACAAATCCCACAAATCTTAGGATTCTGTTAAATTCGACTACTAGTCAGATTACTAGTCGACTTACATTTGATATTCAGTCAGTTTCCACATGACCTTCTGACAACCTCTTGTTGGATAACCTCTTGAATTGTTTTCGATCACTTCGACTTTGAATTTCCTGTCGATCACTTCGACTTTGACTATCACTCCTAGTCGATCCACCTCAACTAGGATTTCACTATAAATAATACAACAACTCAACATTCTCCCACTTGTTGTCTTCTTTGCTGAAACAACAGATTCTGAAATTTTGTTCATAGAACTATGGAAGAAATTCCCATTACCTCTATTCACTAAGATAACTTCATAACACTCATAGGATTTCTAAAAGAGTTTGTTATATTTCCCAAAGTGTCTACTTTATCTAGTAGGACCTTGTTTCTTTCCACCATGTCTCTTATGAAATGGTATTGTACATCAATATGATTAGTCTTGGAATGATAAGTTCAATTCTTTTCCAAGAATATTTCACTTTGAATGTCGCAATTAATCTTCATATCTCTCTGCTCAAAATCCATCCCTGAACACAACCATTGCATCCATACTTGTTCTTTGCTTCCATGAGTGGATGCCATGTATTCAAATTCTATTGTTGATAAGGCTATGATTGTTCATCACTTACTTATCTAGTTGATTACTCCACCGAACATCTTGAACACATATCCATTAGTCGACCTTCATTGCTTCATAGCACTAGCACATTCAACATCGACAAAGACATGTATGTATACTTCAATACCCACTCTAGGTTTCCCTTGGTAGAAAATAACACAATATGTTTTCCACACAAATTCTTGAATACTCACTTAACAGTGGTCTAATGCTCTTTTCCTGGTCTTGGCATGTATTTGATCAATAGTCCCATTGCATGAGAATTTTTTGGTTGAGTGAAAACCATCACATACATTAGAATACAAACAAAACTTGCATAGGGAACATGTGCCATGTCCTCTATTTATTCTTGCATCTTTGTACATTGTTCAAGAGTTAACCTTACTCCCAAAAGAATTGGCGGCTTCACAGGTTTACCATCCTGCATGTTGAAATGCTTCAAAATTATTTCAATGTACTTTTTCTAATTCAACCATTTAAGATTTATAACTACCTGATCTCTCTTAATATTCATTCCCATAATGAAGTTCATTGCACCGAGATACTTTATGTCAAACTTGGAGGATAGTTTCTTCTTCACCTCCTTTATTGCATCCATGTGGTTTTCAATCAGCAATATGCCGTTGACATACAATTCTACATATATGAAACGACCACCTTCTTCTTTGGAATATATAAAGTTATCAACCTTGCTTCTCACAAATCCTAAACTAAGGATGTATGTGAAAAAAATTTGATACCACATCCTTGGTGATTGATTTAGACCATAAAGGGATCTTTTCAACTTGCACACTACCTCTTTCTTTTTCTTTACTACAAATATTTCATGTTGTTTCATGTATATTTCTTCTTCCAGGTCCCCATGTAGGAACATTTTCTTTACATCAATTTTCTCTATTTCAAGATCAAATGTTGCAATCAGATACATTAGTACTCTAATGGAATTTAGTTTTTCAACAAGGAAAAAATATCACCGAAGTCGACTCCTTTGATTCAGGAATATCCTTTTGCTGCTAGTCAAGCTTTGAATTTCTCGACTCGACCTCCTACGTTCATATTTTTCTTCAATACCCACTTGTTACTAACAAGCTTTCTTCCACTAGGTAACTCAACCAAATCCCACGTCTCATTCTTGTGCAAGGATTCCATCTCTTTGACCATGGTGTACTTCTATTGTTTACCCTCCGCCGAGCCAAATTCCTCCCTAACCAAATTGGGCTCCTTGTTAGTGGCAATTAAAACAAATGCAGAACATAAATAAGACAGATTGTACCTTTTGACTATTTTTCTTACTTGTTTATACCTCCTTACAACCAAGATCATTTGTTACACATATTCATATGATTTAGTCAACTCATTTGAATCATTTTCTTCGTTCCTTAGTTCAGACCTCACATTTTCTGGGTTTTCCTCTATTTGAACCAATTCAGACTCAAACTTTCCTCCAACTTCTGCGAAGACTGCATATTGAATATACATTGTTTTCCTTGATGCAGGATCCCAAAGATAATATCCTTTCATTCCTTCTTTGTATCTAATAAAAATACACTTGACTACCTTCTTGTCTAGCAGAAATTGGTTACCATGCCAAAATTGATATTTCCATATTGGAAGAAGGAGTTAGTTGTCGAGGGAAGTGTGTTGTAGAGAGTTATGGAACAACCTAAGGTAGCAATGAAATCAACATTGATAATGAAGAAATTTCACACTAAGCCACTAGTAGAACCTATACAACAAGGAACCCCAGGAGCATTTGAGTTAGAGCCAAGTTTGGAGTTTTTTTGAAGGAGTATATACCACCCAGAAAGCTGACAACGAAGCTGGTCAGGTTACAAACTGAAGCAAAGTATGAGATTGTGTAGCCAAAAATTCCACCAGGTGTATTCATTGAAGAAGATATGTTAGGCGTAATGGTGAATCTAAATATTTCATATCACGATATATCATATGAGAAGAATTTCCTAAATTTAGTGTCGAAGAAATATCCGAGGATAGTAATTTTCCTAGAAACATCGTTTATCCTAGTTGAGCCACATGCTTGGGAAACGAGGTTGGAGAAATCAAATATTATGAACTTGTTAGAGATCCCACACTTTGGTAGGAGCACTGAGATTAATTCTTGTGTGAATATGTTGTTAATATGCATCCATGGAGGATACTTATGGCTGGAAAAAGTCGTGTCCATATATACAAATTTGATTGCATGGATAACAAGGTTTCCAATAGCATGGGGGGACACATTACCAGATTTTACACATAAGTCGAACGCTAAATCTTTGTCGAATATGATGAAAGAGAATTTTGATACATTTAGAGCAGCATGTGGGCTCAATGTAGCAAGTATCAATGATGAGTGCATCATGTTTACGATGCAAATGTTAGATTGAACATTGTTGAGGAAGTGGTGCAAGGAGCAAGTGCCAACAAGTGCGATAGAAACAACAGAAAAGTGCGTAGAAGGCATACAAATGAACTAGGTGAAATTCTTGTTAAATCAATTTTTGATAGATTGAAGAGAGATATAGGAAAAGGGAACATAGTTCAACTATGCATGGTTGTTAATATTGGTAGCATTAGTGTCTTGGAGGGAGCCGAAATACATATAGTTTTTTTGTGCTACGAACAAACTATGTTTGGCAGCAAGATACATGAACTTGTGGCATACTATACACAAGGAGAGAAAGTTGGATAACGACATCACTTTTTACATCTATAAGGAGGTAATTCAGAAATGCATTCAATATACACCACACATATTACCGTAGGTGGTATATGTGTACAAGGAAGTTCCACGTTTTAGGGAAGGAATCCATTATATGTACATTCAAGCGAAGAGGGACCCAACTTAGGAATGACTGACCATGAGATACATGGTGACTGAAGAAGAAATGGAACATATTATGGAAGATTGGGATGCCGAGTGGAAGATCCCAATGACAAAAACTGAGAAACCAAAGACACAAGAAGTAGGAGATGATGAAGAATATGAAGGATAGAGAAACCATGGAAATGGCGCAAGTGACACACAAAATACTATAACACAGTTAGGAGAAAAGAGGGAAGACATAGACAAGGGGAAAGCAGTCCAGTAGCACAAGAAGAGGAAAATTGTGAGGGAAACAACCATTCAAGAACTAATAGATGATTAATTAGACAAGATCACATATCCAATCAAGGAGGTTACTGAGGAGACTTTTGAGTGAACGAAACAAAATAAAGAAGAAAGGAACTCTAACTTGCAAGCATAGATTTCCACACTACTATAGATTTTGGAGACAATTAGGATAATGCTAGGAGAATAAGAACATACAGAGAGTACGGTGAAGACCATAGAGATGAAATTGATGAAATATCACCCATTAGAAACATCAGGAGAGGGTAGAGTAATGAATTTATGAGCAGGAGCATTAGAGTTCCCAACGATAGAGATGCAAGAGAAAGCATAAGCACTAAGTCACATTGACTTAGTCTTGTTGCAATTACTGATGAATGTATCAAAGGGTTTGCAGATAAGAGTTACATGGGATATACATTTTCTCACAGAGTCCACACCAACACAATTGATCAAAGTGACAAAGGATAAGTCAACATTGCATATATAATATAGAAACGTTAGGATGGAGCGGTGTTATCACATGATAATTTGTATTAATTTTTCCAAAGAATCTTGCCCTTGTGCTACCCTTCCACTCAGATTTAAAAAACAATTTACCAGCTCCATCAAGCTCCCATCACCTAAATCCTTCACTCGACTAATCATCCAAAATATTCATGTCCTCCATGAGTCAAATTTGACAAATATCCCAAACCTATATCTAGCCTTGATGCTTATCTAAATTCCTTGGTCCCATCACTTGATTCATTTTTACCCTTATTATCATATTCCCGTTGAAAATTAAAAATATTCCTTTCAATAAGCTTAAGATCCCTTATCCTATCCAGAAAGTCATGTGATGAGTCTCATATGCCCAAAGTCCTTAGAAAAATGGAAAAAAGGTTTATTATTATTAATATAAATATTTTTATATTAAAATATTTATATTATTATTTAATCCAAGATTTAATTCATGACCTCACATCAAGTCATGGGCACGAAACTCAATTTTTGATATTAAAAAGTCAAAAGGTGGATGGAGGGTGCATATCCATTTCGGGGTTGAAAGTAAATGGAGGTTAATTATTTGAAGTGGTCTCGAAATCCAAACCATTTTTTTGGTGTTGGAGCACGTGTTCTTACGTGATTCATTTCGGGGGTAAAAGTGGTGTGGGTTAAAACCACTCCTCCCAAGTTCCGAAATAATATTGCAACCATTTATTATATGGTTTGGATTCATAATTGTGCAACATATTTTCCAGGAGTGAGTTTCATGGAATTTCAAATAAATAAAATTGTTCTCACAGTGGAAATTTTTCACAGAGGTAAAAATTAAATTTTGATAGAGCAGAAAGATCAATGTTTATTTCTATGGAAAGTAATCATAAAGAAGAAGATGTATGTGAACGGAATATTTGGACAATTGTTTATCCAAGGTTTTTACAGAATTAAAAGGGGAAGATCAAGGGATATTTTCATAGTTTACTAAGATGGTTTCCAAGACATAGTTTTCAAAACCATGGGAAACAAACTAGTAAATAGTTTTCACAATGAAATGGTAAATTTGGAAAAACAAGACATGGTTTTAAAAACCACGGGAAGCAAGCAGTAAATGGTTTTTCAAAACCACAGGCATGAATTAAAATATGGAAATTTAATTTTACACGATAAAAAATATTTGGGAATTATTTTTATTCAAATATATTATTCCCAAATATTTAAGGAGAATATGGATAAATAAAATTAGATTTGAAAAAAGAACAAGTGACATTTCAAAGAGGATGTGGTAGTCAGTTTCCGCAACAGTTGAGACTTACAGGGCGATTTCTGGATGAACCAGAATGAATTTTCAAAATTCAAAGGAGGTTATTTTCAAGCACAGACCCTAGAACATTAACCTTGTTCATTTTTCACACAGGTGTCACAGATTGGGAGATTCAAAGGAATGTTGGAGCCATATTTTCAGTTATGATTTCCTGTTTGAGACATGTTTTTTTGACACGTATTCCAGCCAGTTGGAGATGAATTTCAAGAAAATGAGATAGGAGTTTCTTTATAACGAGATTATCTACAAAAATTGTTCTCATATTTTACACAACTATTACGGTTTGATAATTATAGGTGGTGTTTTGAAGCTTATTGTTTCTCCTAAAAAGTAGGAGATCAGTTAAAACATGTCATGTTCTATTTGTAACTGTTCCTATTTTGGGAAAGGGGTTGGAGTTCGAAATTGTGAGCTGGAAAGGGGCCTTTAGTTCTATATATTTCGTTGTAAAAGAGTAGATAAAGGGGGAGACTTTCATCTAGGAAGGCGATGGACTGTGTGTAAATTTCTCAGAATGTCCTTATGAATTAATACAGTAGTACAATGCTTTTGATATTCGAGATTCATCACGGTGTATTCTTTAGTGTGTTTTCCTCTAGTTTACATTCATTTCACTTCTATTATTTCTTCTAAGCATAGCTAAGAGTACATGATATGAATTCATCCTTGATATATGCTCCTTTCATATGGTTAATGAAATTGTTAGGTTTAATGATTATAGGTCTAGAATTCACTCTTTGTTAAGTGCTTTGTTCATTGTAGTCAACCTTATGTTAATTCTTCTAAAGTTACAACTCAGAATTCATCTTTTTTTGATGCTCTCATTTGTAATGTGATTTTCTCTTTTCTGTCTTGCCATCATCTGAAATACTATTTATTGTTGAAGGATATGCTTACTTTTCCTCCGTTCCCTCAGGAGTACATTTGCTGTATTAATATTCATAGTATATCTCAATATTTGACCCCATTTCAAAATGTTTTGTTACTCTTGTTTGTCCTACCAACCATTTTAAACGAAAACAAAACCTGTCCTATTGCAAAATCTGATCTCTATGTTTCCAAATCGTTTTTGAGTATTTTTAGTATTTACATGTTTGAGAGAGCCCTCTATGGTTGGAAGGGTCAGAATCCAACCTAAAGTTGGTTTGTAGGTTACCTGGGCATTTCTTTGATGCAACCCTAAGAAATTATCGTGTGCTAACATTTTGGCGTCGTTGTCGGGGACCGAAGGTGAAATCTTCCCTGGGATAAACGACAAAGTTCAGATCTGAGTACTGATGGTGAAAATTATTCAGACACAGAAAGGTTGTACATCATTCACCTGGCGAATCCATTTTCATGAATCTAGAATTCAAAATTTGCATGGTGACTCCACTGTCCAAAGACTCAGTAGCCTAAAGATTTTATTGATGACTCCACTGCTTCAAGATGAATCACATATCTGCAAGGTATGCTCCAATGAATCACTCCCATATTCCTAGCTTTCCAAATTGTATTCCTCACATAGATTGGAAACACTATTTTCCTAAATTCAAAGATGGGAAATGAAATGATGTTTCCTTGCACTTGATTAGATTTCACATGCACATATGTAAGCTGGGGGTTGAGTTTCATGAGGATTGTTTGATGAAAATGATTATGGCTACTTTAGAGGGGAAAGGAAGATTATGGTATGAAGGTTTAAAACTAGGTAGATTATACTCTCTTAAGGATTTACACATAACATTCTTTAAGCATTATGGAGAATCTGATCCTTCATTCTTGGTGTTTGAAGATTGTTGTGAATTTTGTGAACATTTCATTAAGTACCTTGAAAATGTTTTTGGTAATGAAGAGTGTATGAATGATGAAATCATAGAAGCCCTTTATGAATATTCATCCCAACAAAAAATAGTAGCCCCTCCTTTCGGTGAATATGAAGTTGATCAAGAAATTGTTGTTGAAAGTCATTTTCCTTTTCCTGAACTTGATGAAGATGTTCAACGAGATTACTAGCAAGATATAGTGCTTCAAAGTTGTCTTTCTTCCCTTGTGAATGATGTGGTTGTTCAAATTGTAAGTGTCCTAGACATGGATGAGGATTCTAAAATTTCATCTATGGAGACTTCAAGCAGTGAACAAACAAATGACATAGAGTTTCAGGAAAACAACAAAACATTGTATGCCATTTTTCAATGAAAAATATAGAAAGATAATGAAGAGGTGGGTGTTTTATTTGATTCCTTTGAAAATCATAGTTTTGAAAATGCATCCATGGGAACGCTAGACTGTGAAATAGTTCATGATGTTAGATTTTTACATTTTCAAGAAGATTATGAGCAATATATTATTTCCCTTCATTCATTTGAAAGTCAAAATGACAGTCCTCAAGAAAATTTTCTGAAGGTTAATAAAACCAAATCAATTTTTTTTGATGAATAAGAGGATATCCTTGATGCACATAATATGGTTGTCATATTTGAAGATGTTCAAGAATGTATGAATTTTTTTGTTGATATGCATGGAAGATTAGACAAAACTATTTATTCCATTTCATTTGACAATGTTCTCAGAACTGAAGAAATAGAGCAAGAACAACAAACACTTATGAAAGAGGCTTGTCTTTCTATTTTTGTTCATCAAAAGAAATGTTTTTTCATAGTTTTCAAGATCCTGTGGCCATCCTATTATAGTCATCATTGGAGAAGGAATTTGTTTGATTCATAAGCTCATATTTTGGATTCAATTTTTGTTTCCACCTGCCATCTTTTGTATTTGTCTTCCTGCTTAAGAAAAATGTGAGCAGAGGACAATCAGGAAGCCAATTTCTTGATTGGATGCATTGGCACTTTAGCATCACTTGATTGAGTATTCATTTCAACATTTTTAGAATAGATAGGAGTGTGCAAATAAGTTTGTTGGTCAACCAATTTTCAGTTTGGGTTTTCAACAGTGTGTACATTTATATTGTAGTGGTGTATTTAGCATTCGGTTTTCAGTTGAGAGCACTGTACATACTTGGGTTTTCAGTGGATACCAGTGACAGGTCAGATCAGGGTACACACAAGTTCTGGGAGCGACCCAATGGATCAGGCACTGGGTCTACGATTTCTTTGCTACCTCACTAGGAGGATAACATCCCCATTGGAGCCAATGTTATCACATGCTAATTTGTATTGATTTTACGAAAGCATATTTCCCTTGTGCTATTCTTCCACTCATATTTTAAAACTTTTTCACCAGCTCCGTCAAGCTCCCGTCACCTAAATCCTTCACTCGACTAATCATCCGAAATAGTCATGTCCTCAATGAGTCAAAATTGGCAAATATACCAAACCTATATCTATCCTTAATGCTTATCTAAATTCCTTGATCCCATCACTTCATTTATATTTACCCTTATTATCATATTCCCGTTGAAAATTAAAAATATTCCTTTTATTAAGCTTAATCTCCTTTATTCTATCCACATAGTCATGTGATGAGCCTCATATGCCCAAAGTCCTTAGAAAAATGGAAAAAGGTTTACTATTATTAATATAAATATTTTATATTAATATTTAATCCAAGATTTAATTCATGACCTCACGTCAAGTCATGGGCACGAATCTCAATTTTTAATATTGAAAATTCAAAAGGTGGATGGAGGGCGCATATCCATTTCGGGGATTGAAAGTAAATGGAGGTTAATTATTTGAAGTGGTCCCGAAATCCAAACCATTGTTTTGGTGTTGGAGCACGTGTTCTTACGTGATGCATTTCAGGGGTAAAAATGGCATGGGTTAAAATCACTACTCCCAAGTTCCGAAATAATATTGCAACCATTTATTATATGGTTTGGTTTCATAAACGTGCGGCATATTTTCCAGGAGTGTGTTTCATGGAATTTCCAATAAATAAAATTGTTCTCATGGTGGAAATTTTTCACAGAGGTAAAAATTAAATTTTACAGAGCATAAAGATTAATGTTTATTACTATGGAAAAGAATCATAAAGAAGAAGATGTAAGTGAACGAAAGATTTGGACAATTGTTTATCCAAGGTTTTTACAGAAGTAAAAGGGGAAGATCAAGGGATATGTTCATTGTTTACCAAGATGGTTTCCAAGACATGGTTTTCAAAACCACGGGAAACAAACCAGTAAATAATTTTCACAGTGAAATGGTAAATTGGGAAAAACAAGACATGGTTTTCAAAACCACGGGCATGAATTAAAATATGGAAATTTAATTTTATAGGATAAAAAATATTTGTGAATTATTTTTATTCAAATACATTATTCCCAAATATTTAAGGAGAATATGGATAAATAAAATTAGATTTGTAAAAAGCAGAAGTGACATTTCAAAGAGGATGTGGCAGTCAGTTTCTACAGTAGTTGAGACTTACAGGATGATTTCTGGATGAACCAGAATGAATTTTCAAAATTCAAAGGAGGTTATTGTTAAGAACGGACCCTAGAACATTAACCTTGTTCATTTTTCACACAGGTTTCATGGATTGGGAGATTCGAAGGAATCTTGGAGCCATATTTTTCAGTTATGATTTCCCGTTCTAGACATGTTTTTGTGACACGTATTCCGGTTAAATGGAGATGAATTTCAATAAAATGAGAGAGGTTTTTCTTTAGAACGAGCTTATATACAAAAATGATTCTCATATTTTACACAACTGTTATGATTTGATAATTACAGGTGGCGTTTTGAAGCCTATTTTTTCTCCTCAAAAGTAGGAGATCAGTTAAAACGTGTCATGTTCTATTTGTAACTGTTCCTATTTTGGGAAAGGGGTTGGAGTTCGAAATTGTGAGTTGGAAAGGGGCCTTTAGTGCTAAATATTTAATTGTAAAAGAGTAGAGAAAGGGGGGGACTTTCATCCAGGAAGGTGAAGGGACTGTGTGTAAATTTCTCAGAATGTCCTTATGAATTAATACAGTAGTACAATTATATTGATAGCCGAGATTCATCACGGTGTATTCTTTAGTGTGTTTTCCTCCAGTTTACATTCATTTCACTTTTGTTATTTCTTCTAAGCATAGCTAATATTACATGATTGGAATTCATCCTTGATAGATGCTCCTTTCATATGGTTAATGTAGTTGTTGTGTTTAATGATTACAGGTCCATAATTCACTCTCTGTTAAGTGCTCTGTTCATTGTAGTCAACCTTATCTTATTTCTTCTAAAGTTACAACTGAGAAGTCATCTTTGTTCGATGCCCTCATTTGTAATTGGATTTTCTCTTTTCTGTCTTTCCATCATTTGAAATACTATTTATTGCTGAAGGATATGCTTACTTTGCCTCCGTTCCCTCAGGAGTACATTTGTTGTATTAATATTCATAATATATCTCAGGATTTTACCCCATTGCCCAATGTTTTCTTCCTCTTGTCTGTCCTACCAACCCTTTAAAACTAAAAAAAAACCTGTCCTATTGCAGAATATGACCTCTGTGTGCTCATTGCTAAATCATTTTTGAGTATTTTCAGTATTTACATGTTTGAGAGAGACCTCTCTGGTTGGAAGGGTTAGAATCCAACCTAAAGTTGGTTTGTAGGTTACCTTGGCATTTCTTTGATGCATCCCAAAGAAATTATCGAGTGCTAACAAGCAGGATGAGGATGAATATAGAGCATAAAGTTTGAAAAATGCACTGCAGGAAGTGTACAAATGTTTTTCAGAGATGTCAATGGAAGTGGATACTCCATTGGAATAACAAGTGTCGAGGATTAGTGAATCCATTCAAGTATTTCACATGAATATTACTTATTTGTAGGCACGTTAGACACCGAGCACGCCATCAGAGGAAAGAGATAAAATAGAGAAAATGGATAAAAAACTGTAGAGAACATCATAATTATAGAAGCAGAGTGTGCCAAGCTATACAAAGAAAGAACAAAATTATGGACTCAACTGATAGAAGACACATAGCTACAGGAAATTGGGATGAAGCTACAGGTGGCGCAAGACATGGAGCAAAAGTTTAAGGAAGTGATGAGCATGGTATCACTAGTAGACAAGATGATAACAATAGCAGAAAACAAAACATTATACTCAGAGATGAAATTGATGAGGGAGTAGCAACAGACTCGTGCATAAATGATCGAAACATTGCACGAGGATGCATACAATGTGATAACATAACTAAAATTTGCGTAAGGGGTGGTCAAGCATATGGTACAAGAAAGTGCAGAAAAGATGAAGACCCACATTATTGTAGAGATGACCAAGGGAATTACGCAGAAACAAACCCAAGCCATGTAAAATATCACAATTGCAAGGGAAACATTTCATAAGTTCATGGAGACCTGGAAGAAATCCTGAAGTGGCTCAGGATGAGCCACAGGTGAGTGTTGGGGGCCTTTTGGAGTAGGTCATTTTGGAAAAGTTTTGGGAATTGTGCAAAAGAAAACCACGTGAAAAGTCATCTAAGGAGAAGCACACACAGAGGAAAGGAAGACAGTTAGTGCATTTTTAGGAGTCAGTGCACGTAAGAGATATAAATTAGTTAAACGTAGTTAGACCTTTTGGTCCATTTTGTAACGGGATAATCCATAGTATCAATGTATAAATATGTAATGGGTTCTTTTGGTAGAAGGTAGCAGTGAGAGATAAGTTGACAGTTGGATTTAGATGATGAAAGGAGCTAAGTGTGACTCTATGAGCGAACGTTAGGGAATTTTGGGTAGAACTGATGTATCTTATGTGAGCACAGTGAGCACCTATTGTAAGGACTGAATATGAATGAATAATATAAGAAGCCAACCGTTGTGGATGTAGGCCAGTTTGGGGTGAACCACTTTAAATCTATGTGTTACAATTCTTGTTGTGTTGTGATGTGTTTCTTTATGTTCTGTTTATGGAACACATATAATGTGTGAATGGTTAATATGAATAATTCATATAATGTTTCTGCACACATGCTGAATGATTAAGTAAGATGAATATATCATATGTTATTACATTGTTATGATATCACGTATAGGGTACATTTCATGTTGGATGAATGTTAAGTTAGAATGAAGGTTAGAGTGGTCTCCATTCCCTCCAGGACTGTGGAATCCTGGTTCCTATAGTCCCCATAGGTACCTTGGGTGAGACTTCAATTGCTTGTAGGTAATGATGAAATGACCATTATATTTAGGGTTTTTTTGGTGATTTAATGTTGAACCCCAGGTATTCCCATTGCATGTAAAAACCTTGTGTGGAGTTGAGTCAACTAGTGAGGATGAAGGAGACATATTCTCCAAAACTCGGAAAGACCATCTGTCCTGATAATTACTGAGTCTTTTTCAATAAGATTGAAGATCCTTTGACAATCTTCATTGATTCCTTTAGTAATTCTTTTATATTCTGCCAACTTTGTTTCCCAAACTTTTATCATTATATCTCCTTTTAACTACTCCGAAATGGACAATTTCCGTGTTTTTCCAGTTTCTTCTTTTTGTAAAGAAGTTATTACCTTTTGAAAAGAATTCCTTGCTGCTTTAGCTTCTCTTTCTTTCTGCACTACCTTTTCCATAGACCTATTAGATTCTTGAAAATAATTCTGGATGATTTCCAGATTACAGAATATTTTTTGTTGTTCTTCCTCGATGTTTGCATATATCTCTGATGCTTTAGTCTTGAAATGTTCCATTTCAATCACTTGATTAGTAATTGAAAAGATTTTATCTTACAGGGATTTATTTTCATTGCCCAGCTTTTGCACTTGTTCTTGAGTAACCTGTATCATGTGTTTTGCCTTATCCAAATTTTCATTCAAATTTTGGATTTCTTGGATGTCTTTGAGTCTAGCTTGTTCTAGACCTTTTTGTATTCCTCAGCTGATAATTTTTTCATTTTCCTTTAATCTGTCCTGCAGCTGCATTATTTCCCGATCCTTTTGCTCCAACATATTTGTTAGATTCCCTACAGAATACATGTTGGTTGATGCTATAGCACCCATGGTTCCTGCTAGCTCTGTAGCGAATTATCCTTCATTTAGCTTCTTTCCATCAATGATGATTTTATGTTTTTTGATCGTTATTTCTCCTATAGGATGTATTTCCTGTTTCAAGACAACTCTTCGTTTTTTACTGAAAAAATAATCGGATGAAGGGATTTCATCTCTGGTAATTGGCTCTAAGTCACTTACATATAGAACTCCTTCATGAGGGGTTCCGAAAGTAGACTGTAGTGGGGTCAATGCTGTAATAGGGCTGCCAAGCTCCTTTGAAACTGTTCCTCCAACATTTTCTGGAATATCATCTAGGATTATTGGGCTTGTTTCTATTCCTTTTCCTTTTTCTGTTTCTGGTTTTTTTATCTGAGAACCCTCTGTATTTTGAGGAGGTATCTCAGACTCTTTCAATTTACCTTTGTCACTTGAATATGTTCAGGCCTGAATGAGCCGATGACAACTCCTTGTTCGTTCAGAATACTTCTGGTCGGGACATCTACTTTATCCAGTGCCCAGGTGACCATATCGGTATACGAAACAAGTCTCAAACGTGCAACGACCTTATGAAGCTCAGTCTCGACGATATCTCGGAGGTGATTATCCGAATCAGTGGCCGCATATTTCAGCTCATCTTCTAGTATTTCGGAAATTCCATTCCACGACTTGACATAGTGTACCCCAGATGCAATAGTGTCTGAAATAATATCACCTTCTGGTTGCTCTTCGTTTTTCTTCGGAGCCTTTTGGGATGCCATAGCTCTGTGTTCACTTGAAAACCTGTAACAGAGAGAAATTTAGCTTCGAAATGATAATGTAAACGTTTCAAAATTTACTTCGAATATATCATAAAGGCATTGAGGTTTGTACCTCTGTTATGAATTTAAGGATATTAATACAAAAGATATTCCCAAAGATATGCATTTAATGTTTGTACTTGAGCTTTCCCAATATTTTCAAAAATAATAGAAACTTACCAAATTAGACAATTGCCGCATTAAAGATCATTCATGAAAAAATTGACTTTAAACCTTGTTTATGCGAATGATTAATTAATGTTAATCTTCAATTAAATTTGAAAACATCCTTATCGGAGTTTCATAACTTTTGATGCCAAGGAAATAAGTCATCGAAGAACCCCAATTGCCGAACTTGCGATGTATTATTTAAGTTAAAACCTTTTTATTATCTTAATTAATCTAGATTAGATCTTTTCGGGATTTCATTAATCGCGAAATCGGGGATCGGTAAATCGGGAAATTTGATGACATGAAATCTGCTTCTCCCAAAACCGCGAATCCCGATATCCGATGTAATTATTAATTCTTAATCAAGCTTAACGGTAATTGGATTAATCCAAAACTTCACTTAAGGATTAAACGTATCGCGAAATCGGGAAATGCGATGGCAAGGTTCTTTGTTCTCACAAAACCGCGATTGCCGAAATCGCGATGTGATTAAATTAATGCTTAAAACCTTTTTAATTCTGAATTAACTAAATTACATCTTAATTGAGTTTTAAAGCATCGGGAAATCGGGAATCGGGATTTCGCAATTTAAGTTGCATTGAACATTTGTTCATGTAAAACTCCGAATCCCTATATTCCGATTAAAATTCCTCAATTAAAATTACTGCCCGTTTAAAAGATCTTTCAAGTGATGTTAGAAAACTTATATTCGTTTAGATTTTTATTATTCTTTTGTCTAGAAATAAACAAATAAAGGCATCGCGAATTTATCAGTGATGAAATTCTTGTTTTAGGAAATTTGGAAAATAAAAAAACTCTAAGATATAAATTTTTCATCCTCAAGAATAAAAATTCAAGGTCCGTTTCGACATAGGCTCCAACTGGGGACCTCGTTTCCCTGCGGGACGAGGAGAACATACAGACTCAGTGCCTTCATTGGGTAATGGGGTCAAGGGTTTATCTCTGATAAACTGATCAAAGAGTAAGAAAAGAGAAAAGATAAAGTCTTTGAAAACCTTTTCAAAATTTCTCACTTATTTGAAATTCAGTTATAGTCTTCTTCAAAATTTTCCTTCTCATTCAAAAATTGAGTTAGTATTGAGATGATTAGAACAATCTTTAGAAACTCAACAGATTATTGAATATTTCAGCTTGCGTCAATTGAAATAAAATTCATAATTTTAAAACTGGGAAGCTCTATTTGGCTAAAGACGAATATCCAGTTTTTGAAAAATTGATAACTAGAATAGAGTTATAGATAAGTACGACAACCTTACAGATACCTCAGATATTGCTTCACTGCCAGCAGGCCTGTTCAGTACCCCAGTGAATTTATCTGTCCCTTTTTACTGAATTTCCTTTCACCGCTTCGAATGCTAATTTTATGTTTAGACATTGCTTCACTGCGAGCAGGCCTGTTCAGTACCCCGGTGAAGTTATCTATTTTTTTATTTTTAGACGAGGGCAATCATTTAAATGAATTTCCTTTCATCGTCTGTAGGACTAGATGGGGGCAATCAATTATGAATTTCCTTTCACTATTTGTCTTATAGTTATCTCATGCTTACGAAGTGGGGGCAATCAGTGATATTTAATATATCAGGGTTGGTGGTCTGTGTAAAATTTTATAATAATGGTTTGTCGACTTGTTTTGATTATTCTAGACCAATTTTCTCAACCTTCAAAACCTCCTTAGTCTGTAGAGAAAAAGGGAAAAATATTTTCAAGGGATCTTCTTTTGAGCAAGCTTAAAAGTTCAAACAAACTGTTAAACAACTTAAGATATTCAGAGTTAATCTCAAAACTAAGCATTTTTAGTTAGAGAGAAAAACATGAAAACTGACTTGACTGAATTCAATCATTTGATGATTTTCAAAGTCAATACAAGATCTTTTCAACTTTGATACAAATTTCTAAAAGATAATATTGAGGGTATTAAAGGAAACTTTTCAACAATATAAAACCAGAATACCTCAGACATAATTTAAAAAAAATAACTGTGGATTGATTTTTATTTTTTATTTTTTATTCCATGTAATGCTTTAAGAATCGCAAATTAACAGGGGCATTTAGAATCTTACCATCTAAATTTTCCAGAAGAAAAGAGTTTTTACCTTTAGAAGATGATATTTTAAAGGGTCCATACCAGATGTGATCAAATTTACCATTTTTTCCCCGAATCTTCCTTTCGAGCATCCCACCTTAGAACTAGATCTCCTGGAAGAAAGTTTCTGTTCTTAGACTTGCGATCAAATAGTAGCTTCATATTATCCTGGTACTTCTGTAGTTTTTCATCTATCACATCCCTGTGTTGCTGAACTTCAATCAACTGGTTTATTCTCCTAGTGAGAGGATTGGGCTCTTCCTTCTCATCCTGCCACAATTTCATCACAGGAAGTGCTAAGTTTATGGGCAATACTACATCTGTGCCATAAACCATTTGAAATGGTGAAGTACCAATAGATTTCTTCATTCCTATTCGATTTGCCCATAAAGCATCCTTTAAATGTAAGTGCCAAGATCTTTTATTTTCATTCAAGACTTTCTTAATTATACTGATCAAACTCTTATTAGAAGATTCAACCAGACCGTTTCCTTGTGGATAATATGCTATGGAATGTCCTAGCACAATGTTGTATTTTTGGCAAAAACTGATCATTGCCATTGACTTGAAAGCCCGTGCATTATCTGTTACTATCTTTCTAGGACAACCAAATCTTGCCAATATATTCTCTTCCAAAAAATCTATAACCACTGAATCAGTGGCCTTCCTTGTAGGGATTGCCTCCACCCACTTGGTGAAATAATCTGTGGCAGTGAGAATCCACCTATGTTGGGCACTTGAATGCAGGTTTATCTCACCTATGAAATCAAGTCCCCATTGCTGGAAAGGAGCTTCTGTTTTGACTGGTACTAACGGCATAGCTGGTAACTTAGGTTTTCCAGTGAAAAATTGGCAAGGATTACAAGCTCTTACCTTAGCATTTACATCAGGGAAAAGTTTGGGCCAGTAATAACCAACCCTTAAAATTTTATATGCTGTTGCTCTCCAAGCATGATGCCCTCCACAGACCCCTTCATGAAACTGGCTGATAACTTCCTCTGTCTCTGATTCAACCAGGCAAACTAAGAGGAAACCAAGTGGGTCTTTCCAGTATAATTTTTTCTTAGAAATGCAGTATTTAACTGCGTGCAGTTTCAATGTTCTAGTTTTGGAAGGTGACAAACCATCTGGACATTTTAAAGTTAAAAGATATGTTACTATATCTTTATACCAATCTGACGAAGCAAATTTGTCCTCAATCTTATCTTCGGTTATTTGATCATCAATTTCATTCATATCTATCCATCCTTCTTCCTCTTGAGCACCGTTTATCCCAAGAGCCCGAAAATTAGATTCAGCTAGAAGTCTAGATAAACCCTATGCTTTTACTAATTTAGTTGGTTTAACCTCCAAGTCAAATTCCTAAAATTTTTCAAGCCATCTACCCCTTCTACCGTCACTGTCTGCTTGTACTAAGATATCCTTTACAGTGCTGGTAGGTACATATGCAATGATTTTGGAATGTAATACATACATTCTAAAAGCCTTCAATGCTTTAACCATTGCGTAAGATTGCTTTTCCATTATATTGTATTTAAGCTCAGCGTCTCGGAGGCTTTTACTGAAAAAGACGATGGGTTGCTCAAAACCCTCTTCATTCTTCTGGAGGAGAACAACAACCATCGTATGTTCTGAAGCAAATGAAAAAATGAAGAACTCCTTAAGATAATATGGACTTGCTAGTACCAGAGCCTCACTTATAAATTTTTTAATGTGAGCGAAGGATGCCTTTGCTTCTGCTTTCCACTTAACTTCGTTGTTCTTCCTGAGCATATCTGTAATCAATTTAACAATCTCAGCAAAGTTAGGAACAAATCTTCTCAAAAAAATTTATTTTTCCTAAAAAAGATTGAATTTCTTTAATATTTCTAGGAATAGCTAATGTTTCTATGGCCTCTACTCTCTTAGGATCGATTTTGATACCATCTCGGGATACTATATGATCTAACAGCTTGCCCTCCTGCATGGCGAAATGTGATTTTTTTGGATTTAATGAAAGACCATACTTACGACATTTTTCAAAAGTTTGTTTTAAATGAATTATATGTTCTTCATCTGATTTCTAAAAAATAGTTAGGTCATCCAGATATATAACTACAAACTTATCTCGTTCACCAACAAAGGCAATATCCATTGCTCGTTGAAAAGTGGCTCCTGCATTCATTAGTCCGAATGACATTTTATCATACATAAAAGTACCCCAAGGAGTGGTGAATAAAGTTTTTTCCTTATCAGGCTCACTAACAACAATTTGATTATATCCTAAAAAGCCATCAATCATGGACATCCTAGTAGCCCCTACTACTTTTTCTAGGACGTGATCCATTTTTGGTAAAGGATAGTTGTCTTTAAGAGAAGATTTATTTAAATTTCTAAAGTCAATGCATAATCTGATTTCCCCATTTTTATTTCTCACTGGTACTAGATTAGCAACCCAGTTAGAATATCTTAAGGGAACTATAATCTTAGCGTCTAAAAGTTTTTTCACTTCTTTCTCGATGACAGGTAATAAGATCGGGTTAAACAGTCTGAGTTTTTGCTTGAAAGGTTTGACACCTGGTTTAAGTGGTATTTTGTGTTCTATCATTGAGGTGTCATATGTTTTCAAATCTTCGTATGACCATGCAAACACATCTTTATAGTTTTTCAACAACTCTGTATATTTGTTTTTGTTTTCTACTGACAAAAATTTAGATAACTTAACCATTTTGGGATTATCTATAGTTCCTATGTTACAGTCTTCAACCTCTTCTGTTTGAGGTTGTAGAGTAGTTTTAGAAGGCATGCCATCTTTATTAAAGAGTCTTTCCAAAGGTATCAAACCTTTGGGAATTTGATTGTTTTTTAAAACAAGCATCCGGTGATTAGCTATTTTATCATGAAACTCTTTTGCATCTTCCCCTTCCAGCATGATCCATATAGGATCATTTTGATTCTCCTGATCGTTATATGTTTCTGAGAATTCATCTAAGGATTCAAGAAACTTTCTGAGTTGCTCATCGTCTTCAAAAAGTTGCCAATGTTGTACATTATCAGGTATGGAAGGACGATGTCTCATTTGAATATGGTATTTTAAATTAAAAGCTGTCGGGGATGCAAATGTTGATGCAGCTTTAGCTAGAGCATCAGCCTGTTGGTTTTCGGATCTAGGGACAAAATGGAAATTCACAGAAGTGAATAAATTCTCAATTAAATCCCATACACAGTTTCTATAAGACCTTAATCTAGGATGTTTATCTTGATATTGCCGATTTACTTGTTTTATGATTAATTCAGCATCACCGAAGACTTCAATATTTTTAATTTTCATTTTTCTTGCAGCTTCTAAACCAAGTACTAAAGCCTCATATTCACATACATTATTTGTACAGTCTATATACCACTAGAGCCTATAATAAAAAGGGATCACAAATTGATCATCAAGATCAATAAGGATTACTCCATCCCCAGCTCCAAGATAGGAGGAAGCACCATCGAAAAACATTTTCCATGTACCAGTGTTATATACATTTTCTTTTATTTCATTTTTTTGAATTTTCTCTTCTGTATTTTTATCATCTACATCTATTTCAAAATCATCATCTAAAGATAATATACAGTTCCCTAAATCTTGGTCTGCAATATACACAGGATGATTATTAGGATTTTTTGGGTCACTCACAGTGAACGCCATCCGAGTTTCCCTGTATAGACGAGTGAATTGTCCTCCGAAAACAGGGATCATAGCGTATGTCATATCTAACTGGATGGATCCTCTAAGCTTAGCACCCCATGATCTAGATAGTAGCATTCCATATTTTGGGGGAATATCTGCAACTACCACATCCATAAAGACACTTTTAGAGGGTATCTGGGCCAAGTTAACCACTAGGTCTTTAATCATCCCTATGCATTTAACTCTCCTAGAATCAAAAGAATACAAATCACCATAGGGTCTTGTGACTTCGAGACCAAGTTTATCCATTATTTCTTTAGGCATGACATTATGTGAAGCTCCAGAATCCAACATACAGTTGTGTAAAAGGTGGTCAAAAATAGTAAGTGTGATATAAAAGGGAGCCACTGTATCTTTTTCCCCTTCTATGTGTGGACCGAACACAATGATAGGTTTATCATCTTCTAGGTTAATTGTGTCGGCCTGAATTTCCTTTTCTGAAAAATTAATCATTTTAGCTATTTGTTTTCGGTATAGTGGATTTTTAGCTAATTCAACAAGGGGTATAGGAATTTTGATCTTTCTTATTTCGTTTTCCAAGTTAAAATTGCCTAGGGCCTTGTCATTCTCAATGTGTGGGACTTCCATGACTTTTTTCTCAGTTTTACGTTGTGATGTAACCTTATTTTCTTTTATCGGAGCTTGTGCATTTATAGGGGTAGTTCCTACTGGTTCTAACTGTACAGGGTTATCAGTTGTATTTCTTTTTGCAGGCTGTTTATCTGCAACTTTTGGGTTTTCCTCATCAGTGCCATTTCTCAGCAAAACCTTTTTCGTTTGAACATTAGGGAGATTTTTATTTTTCGATCTCAGATTATATCTTCCCTATAAATCAACAATAATATCATCTGCAACGCTTTGATATGTATGATCATCAGTGGCATTATTGCTAACTTTATCTTCTGATTTACTTTCCTTAATCAAAGATGCTTCATAATCCTGTCTAGATAAATAAGGATACCTATTATCATCACCAAGATTACTAATATCTTCGTCCAATTCTTCAAACTCGCCAAAATCTTCTTCTCCAATATAATCTTCACTCTTAAAAGGTGCTTGAATTTTTTGATCTTCATTTTTTATTGTTTTATGTGGTCCTTGCGGTTCAGGATTTTTTCGGAAATCTTTTCTGGGAAAATTATCCCTTCTAGGTTTTTCTAACTCCATTTTCGAAATTTTGTTTGAGAGTTGTTGGATGACCCTAGCCATCTCGTCTATTCTATCTCCAACAGATTTTCCTGACCGTGAAGGTCCACCTTGTTCTTTAAATTTTTTATTTTCTTTATTTACATTTTCTGTTTTTGCTTTAAGCTTTCCTGAAGCCATCATATTGGATTCGATTTCAACTGCATCATCTTGCATTTTAGAAATATCCAATGATCTTCTCTCTCTCAATAGTAAAGCAAAATCAGGATCAAAAGCACCAACATAAGTTACTTTGGCTGAAGGCTGGGAAGGTTTAACTTCAATTGGAATTTTATTATATAATTTATTAAATCTTTGCGTGAATTCCAGCACTGACTCCGAGTTTTTCTTTTTTAGGGCTCCGAATTCGGTTAGGTAGTAGAGGTGATCCTTCCTCTCACCCCATTGTCTGATAAACACACTCTCAAGCTCTTCATAGGATCTTAATGATCCAGTTGGTAAGGCTCGAAACCAAGTTCTCACATGTCCTTCAAAAGTTTGCACAAGTAATCTGGAATAAACATCTTCATGCTCTATTCCAAGTATATCTACAAATTGATCGAAAAAGTTGATATGTTCTTATGTAGTTAAATCACCCTCTCCGGTAAATTTAGGGAGGCTCTTCATATAGTTCTCAAGGAGATCATGAAGAGGAGCAGGAAGAACTAGGGGAGCATATCTAGCAGCCACTTTAGCAAAAATTCCGGGAAGTGGTACTTGACCACCTCCAGGAGCACCACCTCCACCTCCACACCACCTTGTGCCGCCATGGTTAGATTTGGGACTGAGGCTGGGACAGTGTGTGGAGAAGATTCTTGGAAAACTGGAGACGAAACTTCGGGAAAAGAAAAAGTATCAAAAGAAGGGGGAAGCGAAAGTGATCGTTCAAAGGTTTCCGATGAATTTGATTGTGTAGACTTATGCTGATCTGTAGAATAAGTTGATAAAAGGATTTGTTTAATTGATTTTCTTGATTTTAAGATTTTTTCCGGATTAGAGAATGGTGAGGTCTGTTTTCTATCCGGGTTTTTTCTGGTGTTCTTACGGCTACTAGCTAGTTTATTTAATGTGGAGTCGCCAAGTGAAAGATAATTTAGCCTTAGAAAGTTTTCTT
Source organism: Picea engelmannii (assembly GCA_009831015.1). Classification (NCBI taxonomy): domain Eukaryota; kingdom Viridiplantae; phylum Streptophyta; class Pinopsida; order Pinales; family Pinaceae; genus Picea; species Picea engelmannii. Next base: position 77,206 of record ML796310.1, on the reverse strand, counting down.
TTCTTGTTCACTATCAACAACAGAAAGTGTCAATGTCGTTCTTCCCAGGGAAATAATTCGTTTCTTCGTTCCCCAGCAACGGCGCCAAAAAGATGTTGTTCCTGAGTTTATGTTTTAAGGCTATAAAACATACCGTCAAGGCATCCGAATAAAGATTTTAATAATGAGACTTTTAAAATAAAGAAACAAAGAAAGACTAGATCAGATTCAGTTTCTCAACTATCTCTGTCTGGCTTCCCGTTGCTCCTGGATGCTAATATCACGTTCAATAGCAACCCACGATCTTTCTAACTCATCCCTATTGGTTGTTGTTTGCAGAATGGTGTTAAATAAGTTTAGGGCAATGCTGGTTTGATCCTGAAGACCAGGTTCTACGTTTGGTTGTCTACCACTAGGGACTGTCATGGGTGATAGGGTTTTAAAAGGTTTTGTAAATGGGTTTTTATCGATTGGTTGCTTCAGATTTTTCAGAGATGATATTAATGAAAACAACTTTAAAATCTAAAACAGTAATGTAAAAACACAATCAAGGCCGTTTCCTGGTTTTGTAACAATTTTGAAATTGTAAACAATGGAACACAATATAAAGAAATATAAGGCTTTTACCTAGAAAGAATCTTATACTTCAATGAACAATGATGAGAGAAAAACAATATTTCTAACAGAATTAGATATTAAGGAACATAAAGTTTACAGGTCTTAAAATAACTAAAGTAATTTCAGAGGAAAGACTGTAAAACTTTCAACATCCAAACCAATCTGAAACAATAAACAACAATGTATACAACTTCAAATTGATTCACTTGTTAGAAACACACATTAAGAAGGAGATTTAACAAAGCATGAGAAACAGGGGAAGAAACATAGTCACAAAATTGCAGGATCCAGAATCTTGTTTGCGGTTTATATTCCGATGAACTTCAAAGATGATATTACAAAAATTGGCCTTCTCCAAAATTTCTGAAGCCTTGTTTCTGCCTCTCGTAATTATATTTATATATTTCTATCAAAGTTTTTTGTTGGTAACTAACCAACCTCCTAAAATTACGATTACCTAAACTAATGTCAACCGTTTACAAATTCTTTCAAAATTCTAAGAATAAAAATATTTACAAAGTTTTAAATTTGCAATGAAGAACTTTCTCTATCTGCTTCAACGTATTGAATATATTTCCCTAAAAAGTTTACCAAGACCTTAGGGGCCTCAGGTACTTCATTTTCTTCAAAAGAGAAAAAACTTCTTTGTAGGCCTGGAAACTGACTTGCAATTGTTTTCTCTATGAATTTGACCTTTTCCAACTTCGCAGTTGAAGCTATCATCCACTTATTTATTTCTGAAATGTTGACCATTTTAGTATTTGAGATTTCTTCTTTCTTTTCTTCAGGTTCTTCTTTTGATTTCAGCTGATGCCTGGTAATGTTGAATTCACCTAATAACTAGGAAAGACCATCTGTCCTGATAATTACTGAGTCTTTTTCAATAAGATTGAAGATCCTTTGACGATCTTCATTGATTCCTTTAGTAATTCTTTTATATTCTGCCAACTTTGTTTCCCAATCTTTTATCATTATATCTCCTTTTAACTGCTCCGAAATGGACAATTTCTGTGTTTTTCCAGTTTCTTCTTTTTGTAAAGAAGTTATTACCTTTTGAAAATAATTCTTTGCTGCTTTAGCTTCTCTTTCTTTCTACACTACCTTTTCCATAGACCTATTAGATTCTTGAAAATAATTCTGGATGATTTCCAGATTACAGAATATTTTTTGTTGTTCTTCCTCGATGTTTGCATATATCTCTGATGCTTTAGTCTTGAAATGTTCCATTTCGATCACTTGATTAGTAATTGAAATGATTTTATCTTGCAGGGATTTATTTTCATCGCCCAGCTTTTGCACTTGTTCTTGAGTACCCTGTATCATGTGTTTTTCCTCATCCAAATTTTCATTCAACTTTTGGATTTCTTGGATGTCTTTGAGTCTAGCTTGTTCTAGACCTTTTTGTATTCCCCAGCCAATAATTTTTTCATTTTCCTTTAATCTGTCCTGCAGCTGCATTATTTCCCGATCCTTTTGCTCCAACATATTTGTTAGATTCCCTACAGAATACATGTTGGCTGATGCTATAGCACCCATGGTTCCTTCTATCTCTGTATCGAATTCTCCTTCATTTAGCTTCTTTCCATCAATGATGATTTTATGTTTTTTTATTGTTCTTTCTCCTATAGGATGTAATTCTTGTTTCAAGACAACTCTTCGTTTTTTACTGAAAAAATAATCGGATGAAGGGATTTCATCTCTGGTAATTGGCTCTAAGTCACTTACATATATAACTCCTTCATGAGGGGTTCCGAAAGTAGACTGTAGTGGGGTCAATGCTGTAATAGGGCTACCAAGCTCCTTTGAAACTGTTCCTCCAACATTTTCTGGAATATCATCTAGGATTATTGGGCTTGTTTCTATTCCTTTTCCTTTTTCTGTTTCTGGTTTTTTTATCTGAGAACCCTCTGTATTCTGAGGAGGTATCTCAGACTCTTTCAATTTACCTTTGTCACTTGAATATGTTCAGGCCTGAATGAGCTGATGACAACTCCTTGTTCGTTCAAAATACTTCTGGTCGGGACATCTACTTTATCCAGTGCCCAGGCGACCATATCAGTATACGAAACAAGTCTCAGACGTGCAACGACCTTATGAAGCTCAGTCTCGGCAATATCTCGGAGGTGATTATCTGAATCAATGGCTGCATATTTCAGCTCATCTTCTAGTATTTCGGAAATTCCATTCCACGACTTGACATAGTGTACCCCAGATGCAGTAGTGTCTGAAATAATATCACCTTCTGGCTGCTCTTCATTTTTCTTCGGAGCCTTTTTGGGTGCCATAGCTCTGTGTTCACTTGAAAACCTGTAACAGAGAGAAATTTAGCTTCGAAATGATAATGTAAATGTTTCAAAATTTAGTTCGAATATATCATAAAGGCATTGAGATTTGTACCTCTGTTATGAATTTAAGGATCTTAATACAAAAGATATTTTCGAAGATATGCATTTAATGTTTGTACTTGAGCTTTCCCAATATTTTAAAAAATAATAGAAACTTACCAAATTAGACAATTGCCGCATTAAAGATCATTCATGAAAAATTTGACTTTAAACCTTGTTTATGCGAATGATTAATTAATGTTAATTTTCAATTAAATTTGAAAACATCCTTATCGGAGTTTCAGAACTTTTGATGCCAAGGAAATAAGTCATCGAAGAACCCCGATTTCCGAACTTGCGATGTATTATTTAAGTTAAAACCTTTTTATTATCTTAATTGATCTAGATTAGATCTTTTTGGGATTTCATTAATTGCGAAATCGGGGATCGGGAAATTGGGAAATTTGATGACATGAAATCTGCTTCTCCCAAAACCACGAATCCCAATATCCGATGTAATTATTAATTCTTAATCAAGCTTAATAGTAATTGGATTAATCCAAAACTTCACTTAAGGATTAAACGTATCGCGAAATCGGGAAATGCGATGGCAAGGTTCTTTGTTCTCACAAAACCGCGATTGTTGAAATCGCGATGTGATTAAATTAATGCTTAAACCCTTTTTAATTATGAATTAACTAAATTACATCTTAATTGAGTTTTAAAGCGTCGGGAAATTGGGAATTGGGATTTCACAATTTAAGTTGCATTGAACATTTGTTCATGTAAAACTCTGAATCCTGATATTCCGATTAAAATTCCTCAATTAAAATTACTGCCCGTTTAAAAGATCTTTCAAGTGATGTTAGAAAACTTATATTTGTTTAGATTTTTATTATTCTTTTGTCCAGAAATAAACAAATAAAGGCATCGCGAATTTATCAGTGATGAAATTCTTGTTTTAGGAAATTTGGAAAATAAAAAAACTCTAAGATATAAATTTTTCATCCTTAAGAATAAAAATTCAAGGTCTGTTTCAACACCCGATATGAGTTGAGTCTATTCATAGTATATTCAACTGTAGGAACAATGATGTTGTTCCATCCAATCAAGTCGACATTCCCTAACAACTTGTATAGGGTTTCAATCTAAAATCCTTTCATTAAGACCATCACACCACTAACCATTTTTCACATATCCTTCTAAAATAAAGTGTGCACTCCTACATCACTCATCTTATAGACAGATACCAGGTTTCTTTCCAAACCTAGAATATGTAGCACACCTGGAAGGGTTCTACTCCTCTCATCATATAATATCATCATCCCCCAAGAACACATCTCCTCCTTCATATATCTCATATTCGCATAACCATTCTTTGTGAGGTGTCATATGATAGGATTATTTGAGTCGATCAACAAAACATCTTGATTCGTTTGTGTACTGGTCAACACCAGATATACACCACCTCCTTTATCTAAAGTAGTCTTTCTCTTAGTCAAATGATTCTCATTAGATATTGTATTGGATTTCCTCTCCTTCAACTTGTAGTCCCTTTTTATAACGTCCATCTTTATGAAATTTACAACTTCTCCTCATCGACTAAACTAGGTATTTAGATCTACCCTTCGACTTAGAGTTTCCACTGGAGAATTTTCTTTCATCTCTTTCAACTAGTCAAACCCTCATAATTAAAGCATCTTTGGTTGATCCTTCCATGTTCTTCCTTCTCATTTCTTCTAACAATAGAGATGAAATGATGTATTCTAGCACTGATGTGGTTGAATTACTCCCTATATCCATGAACTAAGCTATCGAAGGAGTATGGAAAAGAACATAATAGGCTAATACATTTCTCCTCCTCAGTGATTTAATATATACAGATGATAATTAACTTATTATAGTATTGAATGTATTCAAATGCTCAGTTATCGAACTCCAATAAGTCATCCTTAGAATATATAATTAATTTATAAGGAACAACTCATTTACCATGGATTTCAACTAGTACAAGATTCCCAACTTGTCCCATATTTTCTTGGCTGAGTCTTCTCCCGAGACATTTAGCAACATCGAATCTTCAAGACAAAGTCAATTTGTACTCCTTTCCCTTCCTTTCAGTTTCTCCCATTATTCCCTCAACATACCTGTCAAAATGGTACCTCAATAGACTACTTCCCATTGTTCTTGAACTACAAGGAGATCTCCAATTTTAAGCTTCCAAATCTAAAAATTCTAGCCATTGATTTTTTTTTATCTCTATTTTCGAGTTACTTTCCATTATTTTAAGCACAAATTTAAACATCTCTGAATTATGACTCTTACTAGACCTATGGTTTGGCTTAGATCCAATATTTTCAAACCAAGCTATGATACCACATGTTAGGAAAATATACTTCCATGCTAAACCTACTAGAAGAGAGGAAGACATATTTAAGTTAGAAAGTAAATGACAAAGAAATCATACAATACATAGAGATTTTACCCTAGAAACCCAAATGGGAAAACCAACATTCATTGAGTGTCTTTCTCTATTGTTTTCTTATTCATTCAAAATAAAATTTTACATGTCTAACTTTGGTCTACACCTAAGATATAATTGACATCATACCCTCTTTCTTACACAAGGAAAACCCTGCATACAATTCAAATTACATATACATGACAAGTAACCTTGTGCTAAAGATAAACATGAATATTGACTACAAAATTCAAAGTCTAACATAATACATTTACAACATTCCTTATTTATAATATTTACAGTAGGAAAAATACTAAATAAAGTTGACCAAAAATGGTTAAGGTCTTGGGCTCATCATACTTGATATTTTCCTTATAAAAGGCTGACAGTCCACTTAGAAATATTTGTATTTTCACTTTCTCATCACCAATAAACCTGAGATACTTTAATAGTTCCAAGAACTTCTTCTCGTACTCTACCATAGTCATGCTTCCCAACTTGAGTTCAAAGAACTCCTGCATTTTATTGTCATAGAAATTCTCTGAGAGGTACTCCTTCTGGAAGTACTTCTTGAACTTCTTCCAAGTGATCCTACTGTCATTAATATGTTCCACTTGCTTCAGTTGGTCCCACCACATTCCATCTTTCCTGTGTAAATGGTAGGTGGAAATCCTGGCTTCCAGATTTGATGAATAGTTATGCAACTGAAAATATCTCCTGATCCCAAGCAACCATGCTTCGACATCATCTTCCCTTTCTCTTTCACTCTCAAAGGAAGGTGGCTTGAGCTTCCTCAACTCTCCTTGCAACTATATACCTCTTGTTTCCTTCTTTGGTGTCTAACGTGAGACACCTCTATACTGCTTACGAGATATTCCGATGCATAAAACGTTCTTTCTGAGTAAGGAGATGAGTGGTGTCCAAGAGATCTTCTATCACTTCTAGAATAACCAGCTCTTCCACGATCATCCCTTCTTTCATGGCACCTACCTTTTTCCTCTTGTATTGAGTTTGATCCCTTCTTTGTTTGTCTCTACAACTGATTTAATATCTGCAACACTTGAGCATTTATCTGAATTTTCTCTCTCATCAGTCTCTTGTTGTCTTCTTTTTAGCTCTGCACTTCCATCTTCAGGATTCTTACCATTTCTATTAATGTTTCCTGTTCTCCTTTTCCCTTGCATCCATTGTACTCTGTCTCTGCATTACCAACTCTGGTATTTTGGGCTTCGGCCTCCCTATCATGACTGGAGGCTCCCTCGCCTTCTTCCATTTCGTCAATATGCATTATGAGATGATATGCTTAAACCCCTTAATTCTGCAAAATGTGCAAGCGACCATTTTGTTAGAATTATGCATATGATAAACAAAATTGCCAAATCATGCTACATGTCTCTTTATTTTTTGTTTGTTCATGGAGATCATATCCCCATTCTCCGAAAATAATAGTGCCCTTATCCCTCCTTCTCTCAGCGCTCAATCTGCATATGACCACGACCATAACCCTGCGCTTAGCTGAAAAAGCGCTTGTCCAGAGCTTAGGGACTTCATAACTTTCAGCCAGGACTGGATCAATGGTCCTCATCCTCTTTCACTATCAATGATTGAGATCCACTTTGGGACTCCACGCTTTGGGAGTCTCAACTTTCCTCGCTTGCCTCCTCCTAGAACGCTTTTACCCAGATTTCATGATTTGCCGATGGGTGTCCTCCCACAGATCAGTGGCTGTGAATCGCTTCGGCTCTTCAGGTTTCAGAAGTTTCAAACTTTCCTCCTACACATTCTCCTAGAGTGCTTCACCCGAAGTCGACGATCCTTTGATGTGTGTCTTTTGGAAATAATGGTCAATATGTACTCTAGCCTTCATACCTTCGGGAGTTTCCGACCCGACGCAACCTGGCACATTCTTCCCCACAGGAGTGCCTAGTCTCCAGAATGCACGGTAAGTCGCCACATGGTGAAATACTGGAAGCAAACATGTGGCCCAATCAGGCGGGTGACAAAAATCACGTTCTAACTGAAATTTCAATACTCCATATGCTCAAAACTTACTGACACGTGGCACACATCCCATGTGTCCACGTCATCCTAGGTGATGTTCGCAAGCCACATCACTTCAAGAATTCTAGGATCCACATCACCTCTAGGTGACATCATCATGCCCGACTCTTTGGGATTTGGGACTTCAGGAGTTTCCATACTCCCACACTTCCAATTCTCCCGAACTCCGATTTCCCGAACCGGCCAAACTGCCGCCATGTGTCTCCCTTATCGGATGGCCCATATTAACCCCGAAATTTGGGAATTTGGAAGTTACCACTGTAAGGATCAACGGATGAAATTCCTTTGGGCCTTCAGACTTCGAAAAACTCAAACCTCAACTTTTTCCGAAATGTTTTTATCTGAAGCTCACGATCTATTGACACGTGTCTCCGACAGATCGACGACTACGATTTCTTTAGGTCTTCATACTTTGGAGAACTCAACTCTCAACCTTCACTTTTTCCCGAAGTGAGCATATTTATACCGCATGTCCTCATGGATCGGATGACTAAGGTTCACTTCAGATCTCCGGGGTCCGAAAATCTCAATTCTCAACTTCTCCTTGCTCGCCTTTTCCTAGAGTGCTTCATACGATCAGTTGATGCGTGTCCTCCTATGGATCGACGGTCCCCATCTACTTAGGATATTCAGAGGTTCGTCACTCGAGTACTAACATGTCACATCACTACATGCCTTTCAATTTGCGGGGGCACACATCGACGGGTTGGAGTAACCCACTTTTCGTCCCTCAATTCTCCTGATGCTGACACGTAACCCCTTGGTGAAACCGTGGTTTGGATTGTGGGACTTCCTTGGGAAATTATCTCCTGTGAAACTTGGTTCCCCACAATGCCTCCTATCCGTTGAGATCTCTCTCCCATGGAATCTGACAATTGTGACCTTAACCCTTGCTTCATTTACATCAGACGACCCCTGTTCACCTGTCCTCCAATCCAACGATCCTAGATCTCTCTTGATCCTACAGTGGTGATCACTCTCGAATTCGAAGGGGCACGACCATGATCCTTTGAACCCCTTACAATGGATCTCTGACGATCTAACTCCTGCGTATATTCTGCAATGCCATTCCTCCTGAGATTTTCAACTCCATGGTCACAGTTCGATCTGTAACCATGAGACTTTGATCAACATAATTGGCCCATACCGGCCTGGTGTTTCAACCAGAAGCTTTGATACCAAACTGTAACATACCCAACCACCCACAGGCCGGGGTATGCTACCTACAAGCCCGCCCTTGGACTTTTTTCTGTTACGAATACCTTTTTAAAATTTAAGGATGCATAAAAGGAAAGACTTTAACGACATGCATATAAGTAGTTAGCAAACATGTATAGTCTAAAGATTCAATTAAACAATAATTAAATATACAACGAAAAAAAATTCATATACATGCAAATGATACCATAACAGAGAGAACTTATCTTTATGAAAGATGACACCAACTAGTTGCAGACCAAGGACGTTCCACCCAACCATAGACACTATTGTTCCAAATCTCAACAGCAGTGTCACCCCTGAGCTAGGGCTATGAATCCACAAGGATGGTTCTAGAGTGTTACTTGGCTTCCCAAACTAGTCAACACCCAAGCTCTCACAGAATCCCCAGCTCTTACAACAATCCAAGTACCTAAATCTCTTCTACCCAGCTTGCACTGCTCGAGAGAACAAACCTCCACCCTTCTCTGCCATGCAATCCCTCAAGCAGTCCTTCTCCTTATTTGGGCTCCAACGCAACTGGTCCAAAATCTCAATGATGGAACTCTTAGGACTCGCAGCTGTGAGCAACGCTGGACACAGGCCAACGCATCTCAGACAAGAAGGCCTCAAGTCATGACTGGATCACACCAGTGACCACTACAGCCCACCATAAATCTTCAACAATTCAATTCCCCTTTCCCAAGCCAAGCCACAGATGAGGATGGATCAATGAATGGGTAAGTGGGTGCATGAAAGTGTGTGAGGGGAAATGAATGAACGTACATGAAATCAATGAACAATCCATTAGTCGAACCCCCCCATCAGACCAGAGGTGAGTTTAAGTAACTTCGTGGGGAATCAAGAACCTCTTGGCCTTCCCCAAGAATCTCACGTAACTGATCCCCTCCCTTAGGAAAAAAGGGTAATTAACATAGGAATAAACACTTAGCGCCTCAACCCCCCTCTCTTGTGGAATCATAACCCCCTATAACTCTAGTCTTTGTTTGCCTAGCAACCAACCATGTATTTATTATTAATAATGATAGAAAACATTACATGTCTTCGACACACTGGCCTTTTAATAATTGTTTGGGCACCTTGGCCTCTCAACATTGTAACCATACATTATTTAAAATGGGGGTTCAAAACCTTGGGTGTTACAACATATCACCTTCATCAACACTAGATGACAAGACTTCACAAGAGGTATGGACTGGTAAGAAACCTTCTCTCACACATCTCAAGGTATTTGGCTGTGAGGCCTATGTTAATGTTCCAAAGGAAAATATGAGTAAGATAGATAAGAAGAATGAAAAGTGTATCTTTATTGGGTATAAATATGGTCTCAAAGGTTATAAACTTTGGAACCCAGAAACTAAGAAGGTTGTGTATATCCAAGATGTGGTATTTAGAGAAATGAAGGATGTTGTCAAACAAGAAGTCCTACCAAGTAAGGAAGAACTAGAGAAAATAGAGTTTGATCCAAAGGATGATGAATCAAACTCTACAAAAGAACAAGAATCAGAAAAAAAAGATCCTCATACTCTAATATTGAGGAGATCGGTTTGGGAAAGAAGGCAACCAGAAAGGTATACTCCATCTGATTTTCGTTCAAATTTTTTTTTGTCTATTACTGATGATCATCCTAGAACTATCAGGGAGGCAGTGGATTCGAAGGATAGAAAAATTTGGAAAAAGGCCATGGATGAAGAAATGGCAGCCTTGGATAAGAATGAGGCTTGGGCTCTAGTGGAGTTGTCGACTGGAATAAATCCCATTGGAAACAAATGGCTATTTAAAAATAAGTTGAATGCAGAAGGAAAAGTGGAGAAATACAAAGCTCGGTTAGTAGCAAAGGGTTATTCCTAGGTTCAGGGAATTGATTTTGGTGATATTTTTTCTCTTTTTTCCAAGTTAACTTCTATTATATTTCTGTTATCTGTTGTTGTTGCATTTGATTTTGATGTAGAATAGATGGATGTGAAGACATCATTCTTACATGGGGATTTGGAAGAAGAAATATATATGAAGGAGCGAGAAGGATTTGTTGTGAAGGGAAAGAAGGAGCTGGTATGCAAGCTGAAAAAGTCCCTCTATGGTTTAAAACAATCACCAAGGATGTGGTATAAAAAATTTGATACTTATACGATGAGACTTGGCTTCACAAGAAGCAAAGAGGATCAATGTGTGTATTTTAAATTAATTGGTGATCTTTTGATTTATTTGGTCCTGTATGTGGATGACATGTTGCTGATATGAAACAACAAGGAGATTATCTAGGATGTGAAAACTCAATTGTCCTCTAAATTTGTCATGAAGGATCTTGGTGATGCAAATTTCATCTTGGTCATGGAAATTAAAAGAGATTTGAAAAATAGGAAACTCTGGTTAAATCAAAGAAAATATGTGGAGAAAATATTGCAGAGGTTTAATATGCAGGAATGTAAACCGGTCAGAGTCCCTATTCTTGTTGGTGTAAAGTTATGTGAGGATCAGTGTTCCAAGACACGGGAAGCGGAGGAGGACATGTCTCTTGTTCCATATGCAAGTGCATTTGGAAGTTTAGTGTATGAAATGGTCTGTACTAGACCAGACATTGCACATGCAATGGGAGTTTTGAGGAGGTATATGTCGAAACCATGGAAGAAGCATTGGACAATAGTAAAAAGGGTTTTCGGGTATTTGCGTGGAACTACTAGATATGGATTGCACTACCAAGGAAGACCATGATTGGACAAGTTTTTGGACATACATGGCTTTGTGGTTGCAAATTGGGCTGGAGATCTAGATCATAAGAGATCTATAAGCGGGTATGTGTTTAACCTGTTTGGAGGAGCAATCAGTTGGATGAGAAAAAGACAGTCTATAGTGGCACTTTCAACTACAAAAGCTGAATACATGGCAGCCACTCATGCAAGCAAGGAAGAAATATGGTTACAAATATTTTGTTTAAGTATTGGGTTGGTACGACAAGCTATAAGGATATATTGTGACAATCAGAGTGCAATTTTTCTGGCAAAGAACCTGACTTATCATTCAAAGACAAAACATATTGATGTTCAATATCACTTTGTGAGAGACATGGTTGAAGAAAAGAAAGTGTTACTGATGAAGCTGGATTCTTTGAAAAATGTTGCAGATTCATTAACAACATCTGTGAGCATTGAGAAGTTCTCTTGGTGTAGAGGATCTATGGGCATTGTTGACTATGTAACCCTATAACCCCCTGTAGGCAAAGAAAACAAGAAGTGAGAGAATGTTGGGTATGTGTTATATTCTTTTTCGGGCATGCAGGAGTTTGGGGGAAACGACCCTGAGATTTTTTCCCTTGGGAAACATGTCACCTTTTTTGCCTAGTTTTTCTTGTTGCCTCGATTTTTGTGTCCATTGTTGGGCGATTTTTCAGCACATAGTTTTTTTCCGATGGTTTTCTATTTCTGGTTAAGGAATTAGGGTTGTTGACTAATCCAGGTCATTGGGTTAGGGTTTTGGATGCCGCTGGCTCCTATATGTATATTGTATTGTAAACAATGCATGATGTGAATGAGTATAGAATATGCTGATTTTCCCGATTTGGGTTTCTAGGGGAAAAATCTCTGTGCAATGTGTGTATTTTCCATTGTATCTTTTTTGTTCTTTTGCTTAAAATCTATTTGTAGTAAATAATTGTATAAGGTTAAAATCTACAGAGTACACAACACACCCTATGGAAAATAATTTTTTTGGGTACCACTTTATTTAGGCTTGAAAAGTGTTTTTTTTTTTCATCTTAATTTTAATGATTTCTTGCATATCATTTAGTACTAAAAGTTTGTTTTTCTTTTGATTATTTTCCTTTGAGAAAATTAAATTTTTTCTTGAAACTTGTTCGAATTTTTCTTTTACTCTATTGCAAAGATTTTCCTTTCCACACAATACATTTTTTTCTTTTACATATTACAAAGGGCTTCCTTTCCATGTGATACAATTTTTTCCTTTATGTATCACGAAGGTCTTCCTTTCCTTGCAATACAAGTTTTTCCTTCATATACTACATAGAAAACATTTTTAGGTGTAAGACATCACATTGCAGGGAAGTTTTATTCCATAGACTACATCACATTGTTTGAAATTTTCATCATCATGACAAAAGGAATACATTTTTAAACTTAGAATTTTTTTCAAAAAACTTAGCCCAAACTTCCTTTTTGCATCTTCCAAAACTTTGTTTCTTTGCATTGTTTTGTACCAAAAATTACTTTTCCCATGATACATCGCATCACATCACATCACAATTTACTTTCCTATGATGTATCACACCTCATCTAGTTTTTTTCATAAAATATTGCATCTTCAAAAATTTCTCTCTCATGTGAGACCACACCTCTGCAAATTTATCTTTATCGTGACAAAAGAAGACTTAGAATTTTTTCAATTTTTTTTCCAAAATTTTTGTTTCGCATTACCAAAAGTTTTATCCCTTGCAATGTATCACAAAAATATTATTTCCCTATGGCATATTGCATCACCTAATATTTTCCTTTTTCATGACATATTGTGTCACCTAAAAGTGTCCTTTCGCATGACAATTTTCATCACACAAAAGTTTATTTTCGCGTGATAAGAAGATTTCTCTTTTACAGTGCTTTGCACCCAATTTGTTTTGACTCATAACACAAGGTATATTGCACATGATTTGAAGGGTGATACACAAGATGTATCACACCCAAAGATAAAAGAGGTGCGGCATAACACAGATCATAGGCCACACTTTCTTATTTTCATGATAAATTTTGATCTCAGTCACTATTTTAGGAATTCTTTATACTGTTGGAAAGGTCTCTCCAAGATCTACAACTTTTTTTTTATAATTTTTGATGATTTGGATTTTTTTTTTTAATATTTTTGAGGTAAATATATAGTTTCATAACCCATAAGAGGAGATCAAAATCATGGAAATGAATTTGAATTCCTTTGTTAAGTACCAAAGACTTGAATACAAAAAAAACACAAATACTAAGAGACAATACATAAAAAATCCTACTTTATTATTATGAAAACCCTGAGGGTAGGGAAACACCATACAATGGATCCGATTATGGAAGGGATCCTCTCATGTTCACTTGCCTCTTCGAGAGGACAACCTCCTAATGCGCTACACGCTCCAAACACAATAATTCTTCTTCACATCCCATTACATTGCTTGAACCCCTTTATATGGTGCTACCAACCACCTAAGAACATTTTAGAGAAGGAACCTTCTAGTAAGTCCTCTTACATTTATTATATCTAACTACCATAGTGAGCCTTATTTAATAATATTGTGGACCTAGTCCACCGTACATTGAATAACCTCCATTATTATCACTATGGGCCCTCCGACCCCCCCGCTACCTCTCTACACTACCTCTCTAGCTACACTACATAAATGTGCATAAGAATTAGTGTTTGGAGCATGTAGCTCATTAGGAGGTTTCCCCCTCGAAGAGGAAAGTGAACACGAGAGGATCCCTTTCATAACATGATCCATTGTATGGTGTTTCCCTACCCTCGAGGTTTTTCTATATTGTCTCTGACTATTTGTGGTGTTTCTGGATTCAATTCTTTGGTACTTAACAACCTCGTTGTGATATCAATGAGTTTGTATGGTAAATAATTTTTATGGAATAATATTTTAAGTCCTAATTTATATATATTATGATGAAAACACCTAGGTACTATTTGTATATATTATGGAGGTAGAATGAGGATGGAAAGCAAAGGCGTGAGAGAGAATTCATAAAATTTATTCCTTCAGATGTGGCCATTTTTGGAAGTGTTTGATCACTAAAGTTAAATTATGAATCAAATGGAGTCTTTTGTTCCCAAAATGGAAAAATCAAATAAAGATAGTCATGCATGAGAGCCCCCAAATTGAAATTACTAAAAGAAGAGACATGCGTTTCCACATCATATCTTGTGGGATGATTTATTTAAAGCAATGAAGATTATAGAATGTTGGGCATGCATGAATTGAAACTTTCAGTTTGTTGGAGATTTAGCACATGGGTTTTGGATGAGATTTTTTTTTTAAACTTTGGAACAGAGCCTGGGGAAACCCACTGGTCATTTCCCCTCATTTCGAGGATGGTACCTGGGGTAAACTACATTTTGTAGAAAGCCTCACTTTTTCAATATCTTTCTCATTTAAGAGCTCAACATGTCACTTGTGAGAATTGAACCTGGGTGGGGGGGAAAACACTTGTCAACACAAACCACTCAAGCTAAACCTAATTGACTCCTTTTTTGCATGAGATTTTGCATGGCTATTTTTTGTTTTATTCCATAATTATATTAGTTATATTTTATAAATAAGAGAGTCAACCTTTTAGAAAGGGTCTTTGGCTCTGAGGAAATTTGAAAAGGATTGTAGCTATGAATTATTTCAAACTTAATTTAAAAACTCTTTTGAAACCAAGGGGAATTTTGGCTAAATATTTCCATGTGGATTGATGTTGGCTTGTGGATTATTCTATTTTTGGTTTGATGTCTCACATGTTTAGTAAGATTTTTTAGTCTACTGAATTATCTTGTGTGATTAAGTGAATACTTGCTAGATTATTTTCAGCTTAAAATTTAGATGCGCTTTGTAGATTTTTTTACTTTTCATAATATTTATTTTGTTATTTAATAAATTAATTATTGTATAATTATTTATATAATTAATAATGGACTAGATGACAAACTGTTGTGTGATTCCTGGGAGTATTCCTGTAGTTTTATCTTTTTGTAGAATTATTTCTTAGAAACACAAAGTTACAAGGTTATTTTCATCCACTATTTCCAAGAGCTATCTTTTGGGAACACGAGTTTCCTTTTTCTGCACTTTATGTTTCTTGAAGGTTATATTGTAGTAATACTTCTCAGTAGAATTAGTTCCTAGAGAATTAAAAATTTTTGGTCACTTTCATTTATTGTTCCTAAGGGTAATCCTTAAGAAACAAGCTTCTTAAAACCCTCTAGATTAGTTTGATTTATCACACTAATTATATAAATCATACAAACATAAAAAGGATAGAAAGACACTTTAACTAATTCATAAATCCCATTGAACGGTTTTCGTACCATAACCCGAAGGATTATTCCATCCCATATAGGGAAACGTCTAATTGGGCCTCTTTCTTGGGTTTAATCCCTACTATTGGGTATTGGAAATCCAACCCCCTCAACACAATCATTCCAAGGTATTTTGAGAGATACTATTCATATACATGAAATAATGACCATGCTATTCATTGACAACCAAGAAATGTACCACATAACATTAGGCTTTACATGTACCCACATGCACAAAAGGGTGGGATTCAAGATATGGTTGACTAGACTCCTTTTGTAATTGTACCCTTTGTCTCTTACATATATCAGGGAGACCTAACTTTAGTGTGTATCTCATCTTGTGCATTTTCTATATTGTAAAACTAGGTTAACCCAGAGGTTTCTTATTCATCCTTATCTATCATCCTCAAAGTGTAGATTTACTTTTCTTTATATTTTTATGCTATTTAAGTGTTTTGATGAATAATAGAGAAATTATAACTAGGTCCTAATTCTCTTACGTAGAAATTTTAATTACAAAATACACATGGTAAGACCCTGAAATTTCAAAACCTAAAAATTATGAATATCAATGCCATTTTTTAGATGACACCAAACAATCAATTGAATCAATGTTCATTCTCATACTATATAGAATCCATTTCCATAACATTTACGAAATAGGGAAAGTGATAGGCCCATGAATTCGAGTCATCCTAAACACATAATTGTAAATTCTAACCTTGTACAATATCTATTGCAAACTGATATTCAGAAAAGAACAGAAACGATACAATGACAAATACGAACATTGCACAAAGATTTTTCACTTGGAAACCCAAACCGGGAAAACCAACATATATTATATTCATACATTGTTTGTTACATTGTTTACAATACAATATACATATAGGAGCCAGCGGCATCCAAAACCCTAACCCAATGACCTGGATTAGTCCAAAACCCTAATTCCTTAACCTGAACTAGAAAACCATCGGTAAAAAACCATGTGCCAAAAACCACCTAATATCATGTGGTCCCGGTAATATGTCGTCCCAAAAATATGTCGGCACGGTGAAAATATGTCGGCCCGATTTTTTTTTTTTCGGGGGCTCTGCCCCCGAACCCC
>ML796310.1:8336-44811 GCA_009831015.1 Picea engelmannii | reverse complement strand
ATAAAGGGGATAAGGGGCATTAACGACGAAAGGATAAGATAAGGTAATAAATGGGTAGGTAGGGAAGTAAATGAGGGGGAAGTCGGTGAAGGAGGAATATGGAGGGGAAGGAGGTTTACGGGAGGATCATTCTATGGGAGACAGGGGATTGATTTTGGGGGCTCTCTTGGATTTACAGAGAGGAGTTGAGTTTTGGAGTTAGATTGGATCAGTACAGGCACCGGTTTGCTGGAGGTTTTGGGCACAGGGGCCAGGATATCCATATGATATCCTAGAGCTAGGTAGTTGTCCTAGTTGGTAGGGAGGATAGTAGGTTTGGGCAGTGTTGGTTAGTGCATCAAGCAACAGGAAGGAAGGCAACAACAAGGCGAATTGGCATCAGAACCAGGTAATTAAATTGTGTATTTGTTTTAATTTTGATATAAAATTTTATTATGGTTGATAAATCTATATGCGAATGTGCTCAATTAAAGAAATTTTTGAATTTTACTAATTTGCTCAATATAGAGGAATTATTGAATTTTACTGTTATGTTGTAGAATTAATTGAGGTTAATTAAATTGGCCACTACATACAAATACGACGAATCTGAGGATTCTGTTAAATTCGACTACTAGTCAGATTACTAGTTGACTTATATTTGATATTCAGTCAGTTTCCACATGACCTTCTGACTACCTCTTGTTGGATAACCTCTTGACTTGTTGTCGATCACTTCAAATTTGAATTTCCTGTCGATCACTTTGACTTTGACTATCACTCCTAGTCGATCCACCTCGACTAGGATTTCACTATAAATAATACAACAACTCAACATTCTCCCACTTGTTGTCTTCTTTGCTGAACTAACAGATTCTGAAATTTTGTTCACAGAACTATGGAAGCAATGCCCATTACCTCTATGCACTAAGATAACTTCATAACGCTCATAGACTTTCTAAAAGAGTTTTTTATATTTCCCAAAGTGTCTACTTTCTCCAGTAGGACCTTATTTCTTTACACCATGTCTCTAATGAAATGGTATTGTACATCAATATGATTAGTCTTGGAATGATAAGTTCAGTTCTTTTCTAGGAATATTTCACTTTGAATGTCACAATTAATATTCATATCTCTCTGCTCAAACTCAATCCTTGAACACAACCATTGCATCCATACTTCTTATTTGCTTCCATGAGTGGATGCCATGTATTCGACTTCTATTGTTGATAAGGCTATGATTGTTCGTCGCTTACTTATCCAATTGCTTGCTCCACCGAACATCTTGAACACATATCCATTAGTCGAATTTCATTGATTCATATCACTAACACGTTTGACGTCGACAAAGACATGTATGTCTACTTCATTTCCCACTATAGGTTTCCCTTGGTAAAAAATAACACAATATTTGTTTCCACAAAAATTATTGAAGACTCACTTAACAATGGTCTAATGCTCTTTTCCTAGTCTCGACATGTATTTGATCAATAGTCCCATTGCATGGGAATTTTTTGGTTGAGTGAAAACCATCACATACATTAGACTACCAACAACACTTGCATAGGGAACATGTGCCATGTCCTCTATTTCTTCTTGCGTCTTTGGACATTGTTCAAGAGTTAACCTTACTCCCACAAGAATTGGCACCTTCATAGGTTTACCATCCTACATGTTGAAATGCTTCAAAATTGTTTCAATGTACTTTTTCTAATTCAATCAAAGATTTCTAACTACCCGATCTCTCTTAATATGTAATGTCCCTTTCCAAATAGGAGCTCCAGAGGGGAGGCTTAATGGTCTAAATTGCCCCGTTAGACTATAGCCAGGGCCAAAGAGGGGTAAACAGGGTTACTAGAGGTCACTCCAGTCACAGGTGTTATATTCAGAAAGTGGCATTGAGCTAAAAAGGGTTAAAAGCGCTTTTAAGTCATTATGAGCTAAAAATAGAAGTCAACAGTGAATTAGGGTTTCAGCTTGATTTAGGGTTTTGGAAGTCAACAATGAATTAGGGTTTTAGCATGATTTAGGGTTTTGGAAAGCTATAAAGGAAGGGTCATCGACCTAATTCATTATTATGCAGATTATGACTTGTCATTGAGGAGAAGAGGCACATCTCAGGAGATATAGTTCAGTGTATTCCAGGAGGAAGGCACCAATTGGCTGATTTCGGTGTTGAAAGACACACCCTAGTCACCTGGAAGATCATCCAGGTATTTCAACATTCTTCATTGATTCCGCAGTGCTCCCATATTCCGGGTATTATCTTTTAGTTGCTTATTTGTATTCCGGCTAAGATCATTTTGTATTTTGATCTAGCCGAGTGTTGTTATTTTATTCGGCCATAGTTGCTTATTTGTATTCCGGCTAAGATCCTTTGTCTGTTGATATAGTTGAGTATTGTCAGTTTATTTAGCCGCATTTGGCCATTTTGTAATCCACAAAGATATCATAATATTAACTTTGCAGTCCTTTGTCATGTTTATTATTTGTATGATCATTTATATGCTATAAACCTTTGATCCTACACACCCATTAGCAACGTTTCATAGACTATCCAAGTCAGGAACATTACAGTGGTATCAGATCTTTAGTGTTTCCAGCTTGTGACTAAAGAAAATGAGTGTAGCAGAAGACCCAGAGGGTCGTGAACACGTAGGTGATGAATATGTCACTTACAACAGACATCAGGAAAGAAGGCATAGGCCTGATTTTCCCCCTTTTCCTCCTAGCTCAGAGGAAGAGGAAGAGGCACATAGAGAAGTAGAGAGAAGGGTAGAGTGTGATGTTGAGCACTCAGAACGAGGCATAGAGGATACTAGGAGACATATGTGAGTGACTAGAGGGCAGTGGCAAGGCCCCCGTATATCCAGAGGAAGATTTCATGCAGGTTATCAATGATATGTTAGCTAGTCAACAGACCATGTCTCAGTCCTTGGCACAGGTGGTTGATAGATTGGATAGAGTGGGCACCCCAGATACACAAGTCCCGCATGTAGCACAGGGGAATTCGAGAGCAGGCAGTAGACCCCAGTCATCCTCTCGCACATACACCTCTACGAGTAGGATTCCCAGACCCTTGTTTCCTAGTTTCCAGAGGGCACCTCCTGTAGAAACACCACCTCCAATAGCACATAGGCCACCCACTCATGCCGATGAAATTGCAGAGTATAGGAGGGAGTACACAACATTGGGTCATGACTTCCATCAGGACATGACTTTAGTCAAGTACTATGGACTCAGACTTAGGAACCGTCCCAGAGAGCCATAGAGGGGAGGACCACAACAGCAGCAGGGGCATAACCTCGATTTCATCCGAAAAGTTGGGAAACTCACCATCCCTTCTTTCGATGGATCATCCAAATACATCGCCATATCTTGGGTACAGAAGCTAGACACATATTACAAGCTCAACCAGATGACCGAGACATAGGCCATCAGTTTCGTGGCCTTACACTTGGAGGGTGAGGCACATGAGTGGTGGTATCATGGAATGGTGACATTGGGTTAGAGTCGCATCACCTCCTATAGGGAGTTTACATATAGGCTCATGGACAGGTTTGACAGGAAGGATCCCGAGATACATTTCAGGGATCTAGACTAGTTGCGACAAACTGGCACAGCAGAGGCATTCATCACAGAGTTTCAGCGGGTAGCTGTGGCAGGGAAAAATATATCAGAGCCTAGGTTGATCATACTATTCACAGAAGGACTCACAGAGCCTTTGAGAGGATGGGTGAAGGCATACATGCCTCTCACTTTGTAGGATGCCATCCTTCACACTTGAGATATGGCAGACTCAGTGCCAAAGAATAAAACTTTCTCCAAACCATTTGTGCCCTAGAGGGATCAAGATAGGAAGCCATTCCAGAGAAAATGGAAGGGCAAGGAGAAGTTGGATGATGAGACTAGGTGAGAGCTTATGAGGAAGAATCTTTGCTTCAGCTGCAAAGATCCTTGGGTCCTAGGCCACAGGTGCATGGGAAAAGGAGAGATTCATTATATTGAGGTAGCATCAAACAACGTGGACAATGAGGAGGAGGAGAAGGATAGTGGATCCACTAGTTCAGAGGAGGAGTAAACACCAACAAAAGAGAAGCCTCCCCATAGACCACCAACACCGACAGGAACCCATCCTCTGGTAGTCTCACAACCGCTAGAACAAGCTAATAGGAGGAAACCAACAAAGGGAGGTGTCGTAGCAGCCCTTTCTGGTGTTCCTAGGTATGATACCCTCTATATCAGAGGGATTATTCAGGGGCAATGGGAAATTTCCCTGATAGATGGTGGGGCCACCCAAAACTTCATCAATGCTTCACTAGTATCGAGATGGGCACTTCAGACAGAGGAGTTTGAGGGGTTTGATGTTGCAGTAGCAGATGGCCACACAGTGGAGTGTCTAGACAGATTTCCAAACTTAGAGATGAAGTTAGGAAACTACACAGTGAGAGACACATTTTATGTGGTTGACCTATCAGACACAGATGTGGTGTTAGGAGTTCAGTGGATGATTACCTTGGGAAAAATCACTACCAACTACCAAACCTTGGAAATGGGATTTAGAGATCAGGATGAGAAGAAGGTTGTTCTAAGAGGTATGTCGACAGGATCACCCAGGACATATATTTAGACATGGGGAGGTAGCATATGCCGCAAAATGCTTGATCACTAATAAGAAGGATTCGTAAGGTCGAAAACAATACCATACAAAGATGAAGAATTTATTGGGACGACATCAGTAGGTATTTGAGGAAATTACACCAGGGAGACCACTTGACAGGGGGTTTGAGCACACCATTGAGTTGGATGAGGGGGCCAAACCTATGATCACCCCCCCCTATTGTCATCCTAGGAGGTTCAAGGATGAGATAAAGAAGGCAATCAAGGAATTGTTGGCGATGGGACACATCAGACCGAGCAACAACCCATTTGCTTCTTCAGTTGTTTTAGTTCTGAAGAAGGATGGGACCATGAGGATGTGCATTGATTACTGAGCCTTGAACAAGAAAACCATCAAGAACCGATACCCTATTCCACACATTGATGAGTTGATGGATGAACTGCATGGGGCAGTTTTCTTCTAAAAAATTGATCTATGCTCTGGATATCATCAGATCAGCATCCGAGAGTAGGACATAGAGAAGACAACATTTTGATGTCATTTTGTACACTTCGAGTTCGTGGTTGTGCCATTTGGGCTAACCAATGCACCCGCTACATTCCAGTCTTACATGAACCATATATTCAGGGATCAGTTAAGGAAATTGGTCTTGGTTTTCTTTGATGACATCTTGATCTATAGCTGGTCATGGAAAGAGCATATGAGGCACCTGGATGATGTATTGAGCATCATGGAGGCACATTCATTATATGCCAAAGAGTCCAACTGCGAGTTGGGTATGGCATATCTGCTTTACTTAGGCCACATCATCAGTGCACAGGGGGTATAGGTGTACCAAGAGAAGATCAAGGCCATTCTGGATTGCCCGATGCCCAAGAACATGACAGAATTGAGGAGCTTCTTCGGGCTGTGCAACTATTACAGGCAGTTCGTCTGGGGTTTTTCTCAGCTTGGAGCACTGCTGACAGATCTTACCAAACATGGGGCCTTCATATGGACCGAGAAATCACAGGAATCCTTTTATCACATGAAGGAAGTCATGGTCACTTGTCCAGTGTTGGCACTACCAGACTTCACCTTGCCATTTGTACTAGAGTGTGACGCATCCGACGAAGGGATCGATGCATTTTTTATGCAGGGAGGATACCTCATTATATTCAAGAGCCGAAAGCTTAGTCAACCTGAGAGGTTGTACTCCATTTATGAAAAGGAAATGTTGGCAATAATGCATGCCTTGACCAAGTTCAAACAATATTTGGTGGGCAACAAATTCGTGGTTAAGACCGATCACAACAGTTTAAAGTATTTCCTTGAGCAGAAGGACCTCAGTGAGTGGCAAGAGAAATGGGTGACGAAGGTACATGCATTCGAATTTGACATAGAGTATGTCAAGGGGAATAAGAAAATTGTGGTCGATGCACTATTGAGGAGACCTGTGGCATGTTCTTTGATGGAGATTTCAACAGATTGGAATTCCCACTTGTTGGTGGAATATTCCAAGAACAAGTTTGCTTGTGAGGTGATGGATGGGAAGATACAGGATGACCGGTATAGGGTCATTGACGATGTCATATTTTACAAGGATAGATTCTACTTGGTGCCAGATTTAGGGCTTAAGAAGAAGATCCTCACCGTAGTTCATGATTCACCTCTAAAATGCCATTAGGGGTTCTTCCAAACCTACAGACATATCAAAGAGAGGTTCTCATGGAAGGACCTCAAACAAGACGTTATGAGACACGTCAGTGAGTGTGTGACTTACCAGTAGAACAATTCAGAGCATGCTCTTCTAGTAGGGCTACTTCAGCCACTCCCCATTCCAGAGAAGAAATGGGAGAGTATATCTATGGAATTCATCAAAGGTCTACCCAAGGTCCAGGGTAAGGACTGTATCTATGCAGTGTTCGATAGATTGACCAAGTTTGATCACTTATACGCCATACCGATAGAGTACAACACAGTTCAGGTAGCTGAGCTTTTCTTCAGGCAGGTCTTCATACTTCATGGGTTGCCGAAGAACATCGTCAGTGATAGGGATAGTCGATTCATAGGGACATTTTGGAGAGAGTTGTTTCGGTTGGTGGGGACAAATTTGACACCTAGCACCAGCTATCACCCTCAGAAAGATGGGAAGACCGAGATTGTCAACAAGTGGGTTGAACAGTATTTGAGGAATTATGTAGGAGGACAACAAAGAAGGTGGGTAAAGTGGTTACATTTAGGAGAACATTGCTACAACACCACCTTCCACGTGTCCATTGGTATGACACCCTTCCGAGAATTGTATGGATATGATGCTCCCACTTTGGTAGAATTGGTCTTCAGGGAGAGCAGAGCTCCCAAGGCCAAGGATTGGATCATAGAGAGTCAGGAGATTATCAAGTTGTTGAAAGAGAACCTGTAGATGACGCAAAACCGATAGAAGATAAATGCGGATAGGAACAGGATAGAGCACTGCTTTGAGGTTGGAGATTTGGTTTTCTTGAGACTCCAACCCTACAGACAGTCATCTCTGAGGAAGAGTGGGGTCAAGAAGCTCAAGCCTAGATTTTATGGTCCTTCCAGGATCATGCGTCGAGTAGGTGAGGTTGCTTACGAGCTAGAGATTCTAGTGGGGAGAAAGATTCATAACATGTTCCACGTGTCTTGCCTCAAAAAGGTAGTTGGACAATTCATTAGCACATTAGAGGAGCTTCCCCCGTTGGATGAGGAGAGATAGTTGGAGTTAGTTTCGGAGGAGGTTTTGGAGTTTTGGGAGTGGGAACTGAGGAGCAGGGTCATTAGAGAGTGTTTGATCAGATGGAGAGGGATTCCAGTAGAGGATTCCACTTGGGAGAGTGAGCAGGTGTTGCAGCACCCTGGACTGGCATTTCTTGAGGACAAGCAATTTCAGGAAGGGAGTACTATAATGTCCCTTTCCAAATAGGATCTCTAGAGAGGAGGCTTAATGATCTAAACTACCCCATTAGACTATAGCCAGGGCCAAAGAGGGGTAAACAGGGTTACTAGAGGTCACTCCAGTCACAGGTGTTATATTCAGAAAGTGACATTGAGATAAAAAGGGTTAAAAGTGCTTTTAAGTTATTATGAGCTAAAAATAGAAGTCAACAGTGAATTAGGGTTTCAACATGATTTAGGGTTTTGGAAGTCAACAGTGAATTAGGGTTTCAATGTGATTTAGGTTTTTGGAAAGCTATAAAGGAAGGGTCTGCGACCTAATTCATTATTATGCAGATTATGACTTGTCATCGAGGAGATGAGGCGCATCTCGGGAGAGATAGTTCAGTGTATTCCAGGAGGAAGACACCAGTTGGCTGATTTCGGTGTTGAAAGACACACCTTAGTCACCGGGAAGATCATCCAGGTCTTCCATCATTCTTCATTGATTCCACAGTGCTCACATATTTTGGGTATTATATTTTAGTTTCTTATTTGTATTCCAGCTAATATCCTTTTGTCTTTTGATCTAGCCGAGTGTTGTTATTTTATTCAGCTGTAGATGCTTATTTGTATTCCGACTAAGATCCTTTGTCTATTGATCTAGTCGAGTATTGTTAGTTTATTTAGCCACATTCAGCCATTTTGTAATCCACAGAGATATCATAATACAAACTTTGTAGTCCTTTGTCGCATTTATTATTTGTATGATCATTTATATGCTATAAACCTTTGATCCTACACACCCATTAACAATGTTTCCTAGACTAGCCAAGTCAGGAACATTACATAATATCCATTCCCATAATGAAGTTCGTTGCACCGAGATCCTTTATGTTGAACTTGGAGGATAGTTTCTTCTTCACCTCCTTTATTACATCCATGTGGTTTTCAATCCGCAACATGTCGTTGACATACAATTCTACATATATGAAATGGCCACCTTCTTCTTTGGAATATATAAAGTGATCAAACTTTCTTCTCACAAATCCTAAACTAAGGATGTATGTGACCAAAATTTGATACCACATCCTTGGTGATTGATTTAGATCATAAAGGGATCTTTTCAACTTGCACACTACCTCTTTATTTTTCTTTACTACAAATATTTCATGTTATTTCATGTATATTTCTTCTTCCAAGTCCCCATGTAGGAACATTTTCTTTACATCAATTTTCTCTATTTCAAGATCAAATGTTGCAATAAGATACATTAGTACTCTAATGGAATTTAGTTTTTCAACAAGGGAAAAATATCACCGAAGTGGACTCCTTTGACTCAGGAATATCCTTTTGTTGCTAGTCAAGCTTTGAATTTCTCGAATCGACCTCCTACGGTCATATTTTTCTTCAATACCCACTTGTTACTAACAATCTTTCTTCCACTAGGTAACTCAACCAAATCCCATGTCTCATTCTTGTGCAAGGATTCCATCTCTTCGACCATGGAATATTTCTACTGTTTACCCTCCATCGAGTCAACTTCCTCCCTAACCGAATTGGGCTCCTCATTAGTGGAAACTAACACAAATTTAGAATGTAAATCAAACAAACTGTACCTTTTGACTATTTTTATTACTTGTTTATACCTCCTTACAACCAAGATCGTTTGTTACACATATTCATATGATTCAGTCAACTCATTTGAATCATCTTCTACATTCCTTAGTTCAAACCTCACATTTTCTGGATTTTCCTCTATTTGAACCAATTCAGACTCAAAATTTCCTCCAACTTCTGTGAAGACCGCATATTGAATATACATTGTTTTCCTTGATGCAGGATCTCAGAGATAATATCCTTTCATTCCTTTTTTGTATCTAATAAAGATACACTTTTCTACCTTCTTGTCTAGCAGAAAGTGGTTACCATGCCAAAATTGATATTTCCATAGTGGAAGAAGGAGTTAGTTGTCGAGGGAAGTGTGTTGCAGAGAGTTATGGCACCACCTAAGGTAGCAATGACACCAACATCGATAATGAATAAATTGCACACTAAGCCACCAGTAGAACCTATACAATAAGGAACCCCAGGAGAATTTGAGTTAGAGCCAAGTTTGGATTTTTTTTTGGAGTATATACCACCCAGAAAGCCGACAACGAAGTTGGCCAGGTAACAAAAGGAAGCAAAGTATGAGATTATGGAGCCAAAAATTCCACCAGGTGTATTCATTGAAGAAGATATGCTAGGCGCAATGGTGAATTTGAATATTTCATATCACGACCTATCAGATGAGAAGAAGTTCTTGAAGTTAGCGTCGAAGAAATATTTGAGGATGATAATTTTCCTAGAGACATCATTTATCCTAGTTGAGCCACATGCTTGGGAAACAAGGTTGGAGAAATCAAAGATTCTGAACTTGTTAGAGATCCCACACTTTGGTAGTAGCACTGAGATAAATTCTTGTGTGAACATGTTTTTAATATGCATCCATGGAGGATACTTATGGTAGGAAAAAGTTGTGTCCATAGATACAAAGTTGATTGCATGGATAACAAGGTTTCCAATAACACGGGAGGACACATTACCAGATTCTACACATAAGTCGAACACTAAATCTTTGTCGAATAGAATGAAAGAGAATTTTGATACATTTAGAGGAGCATGTGGGTTCAATGTAGCAAGTATCAATGATGAGTGCATCAGGTTTATGATGCAAATGTTAGATTGCAAAATGTTGAGGAAGTGGTGCAAGGATCAAGTGCCAACAAGTGCGATAGAAACAACAGAGAAGTGCGTAGAAGGCATACAAATGAACTAGGTGACATTCTTGTTAAATCAATTTTTGATAGATTGCAGAGAGATATAGGAAAAGGGAACATAATTCCACTATGCATGGTTGTTAATATTGATAGAATTAGTGGCTTAGAGGGAGCCGAAAGACACACAATTTTTGTGTGCTATGGACAAACTATGTTTGGAAGCAAGATACATGAACTTGTGGCATACTGTACATAAGGAGAGAAAGTTGGATAACAACATCTCTTTTTACTTCTATAAGGAGGTAATTCATAAATGCATTCAATATACACCGCACATATTACAGTAGGTGGTATATGTGTACAAGGAAGTTCCACGTTTTAGGGAAGGAATCCATTATATGTACATTCAAGCGAAGAGGGACCCAACTTAGGAATGATTGACCATGAGATACATGGTGACTGAAGAAGAAATGGGACATATTATGGAAGATTGGGATGCCGAGTGGAAGATCCCAACGACATAAACTGAGAAACCAAAGACACAAGATGTAGGAGATTATGAAGAATATGAAGGATAGTGAAACCATGGAAATGGCGCAAGTGACACACAAAATACTATAACACAGTCAGGAGAAAAGAGGGAAGACATAGACAAGGGGAAAGCAGTCCAATAGCACAAGAAGAGGAAAGTCGTGAGGGAAACAACCATTGAAGAACTAATAGATGATGAATTAGACAATATCACATATCCAATCAAGGAGATTACTGAGGATACTTTTGAGTGAATGACACAAAAGAAATAAGAAAGGAACTTGGACTTGGAAGCATGTATTTCCATACTACGACAGATTTTGGAGACAACTAGGATAATGCTAGGAGAATAAGAACATACAAATAGTACGCTGAAGACCATAGAGATGAAATTGATGAAATATCATCCATTAGAAACATCAGGAGAGATAAGAGTAATGAAGTTATCAATAGGATCATTAGAGTTCCCAACGACAGAGATGCAGGAGAAAGCACAAGCACTAAGTCACATTGACTTAGTCTTGTTGCAATTGTTGATGAATGTATCAAAGGGTTTGCAGATAAGCGTTATGCGGGTATACATTTCCACACAGAGTCCACACCAACACAATTGATCAAAGTGACAAATGATAAGTCAACATTGCATATATAATATAGAAAAGTTAGTATGGAGCGGTGTTATCACATGATAATTTGTATTAATTTTTCCAAAGCATTTTTCCCTTGTGCTATCCTTCCACTTAGATTTTAAAACTTTTTCACCAGGTTCATCAATATCCCATCACCTAAATCCTTCACTCGACTAATCATCCAAAATAGTCATGTCCTCCATGAGTCAAAATTGACAAATATCCCAAACCTATATCTAGCCTTAATGCTTATCTAAATTCCTCTGTCCCATCACTTCATTCATTTTTACCCTTATTATCATATTCCCATTGAAAATTAAAAATATTCTTTTTATTAAGCTTATGCTCCCTTATCCTATCCACAAAGTCATGTGATGAGTCTCATATGCCCAAAGATCTTAGAAAAATGGAAAAATGTTTATTAATATTAATATAAATATTTTTATATTAAAATATTTATATTAATATTTAATCCAAGATTTAATTCATGACCTCACGTCAAGTCATGGGCATGAATCTCAATTTTTGATATTGAAAATTCAAAAGGTGGATGGAGGGTGCATATCCATTTCGGGGGTTGAAAGTAAATAGAGGTTAATTATTTGGAGTGGTCCTGAAATCAAAACCATTGTTTTGGTGTTGGAGCACGTGTTCTTATGTGGTTCATTTAGGGGATAAAAGTGGTGTGGGTTAAAACCACTCCTCCCAAGTTCCGAAATAATATTGCAACCATTTATTATATGGTTTGGTTTCATTATTGTGCGGCATATTTTCCAGGAGTGTGTTTCATGGAATTTCCAATAAATAAAATTGTTCACATGGTGGAATTTTTTCACAGAGGTAAAAATTACATTTTACAGTGCAGAAAGATTAATGTTTATTGCTATGGAAAGTAGTCATAAAGAATAAGATGTACGTGAACGAAATATTTGGGCAATTGTTTATCCAAGGTTTGTACAGAAGTAAAAGGGGAAGATTAAGGGATATTTTAATAGTTTACCAATATGGTTTCCAAGACATGGTTTTCAAAACCACGGGAAACAAACTAGTAAATAGTTTTCACAGTGAAATGGTAAATTTGGAAAAACAAGACATGATTTTCAAAACCACGGGAAGCAAGCAATAAATGGTTTTTCAAAACCACGGGAAGCAAGCAATAAATGGTTTTTCAAAACCACAGGCATGAATTAAAATATGGAAATTTGATTTTACAGGATAAAAAATATTTGGGAATTATTTTTATTCAAATATATTATTCCCAAATATTTAAGGAGAATATGGATAAATAAAATTAGATTTGAAAAATTCACAAGTGACATTTCAAAGAGGATGTGGTAGTCAGTTTCCGCAATAGTTGAGACTTACAGGACTATTTCTGGATGAACCAGAATGAATTTTCAAAATTCAAAGGAGGTTGTTTTCAAGCATGGACCCTAGAACATTAACCTTGTTCATTTTTCACACAAGTGTCACAGATTGGGATATTCAAAGGAATATTGGAGCCATATTTTTCAGTTATGATTTCCTGTTTGAGACATGTTTTTGTGACACATATTCCATCCAGTTGGAGATGAATTTCAAGAAACCGAAAGAGGATTTTCTTTATAACGAGATTTTCTAGAAAAAATATTCTCATATTTTACACAACTATTACGGTTTGAGAATTACAGGTGGTGTTTTGAAGCCTATTGTTTCTCCTAAAAAGTAGGAGATCAGTTAAAACATGTCATGTTCTATTTGTAAATGTTCCTATTTTGGGAAAGGGGTTGGAGTTCGAAATTGTGAGTTGGAAAGGGGCCTTTAGTGCTATATATTTCATTGTAAAAGAGTAGATAAAGGGGGAGACTTTTAGCCAGGAAGGCAAAGGGACTGTGTGTAAATTTCTCAGAATGTCCTTATGAATTAATACAATAGTACAATGCTTTTGATAGTCAATATTCATCACGGTGTGTTATTTAGTGTGT
This sequence comes from Picea engelmannii, assembly GCA_009831015.1. Classification (NCBI taxonomy): domain Eukaryota; kingdom Viridiplantae; phylum Streptophyta; class Pinopsida; order Pinales; family Pinaceae; genus Picea; species Picea engelmannii. The sequence goes on along the minus strand of ML796310.1, from coordinate 31,448 downwards.
TTTCCTCTAGTTTACATTCATTTCACTTCTGTTATTTATTCTAAGCATATATAAGAGTACATGATTGGAATTCATCCTTGATAGATGCTCCTTTCATATGGTTAATGCAATTGTTGGGTTTAATGATTACAGGTCTAGAATTCACTCTTTGTTAAGTTCTTTGTTCATTGTAGCCAGCCTTATGTTATTTCTTCTAAAGTTACAACTCAAAATTCATTTTTTTTATGCTTTCATTTGTAATGGGATTTTCTCTTTTCTATCTTGCCATCATCTGAAATACTATTTATTACTAAAGGATATGCTTACTTTTCCTTCGTTCCCTCAGGAGTACATTTTATGTATTAATATTCATAGTATATCTCAAGATTTGACCCCATTTCCAAATGTTTTGTTACTCGTGTTTGTCCTACCAACCATTTTAAACTAAAACAAAACCTGTCCTATTGCAGAATCTGATCTCTATTTTCTCATTGCCAAATCATTTTTGAGTATTTTCAGTCTTTACATGTTTGAGAGAGCCCTCTCTGGTTGGAAGGGTCAGAATCCAACCTAAAGTTGGTTTGTAGGTTACCTTGTCATTTCTTTGATGCAACCCAAATAAATTACCGAGTGATAACATTTTGGTGCCATTGTCGGGGAGCGAAGGTCAAATCTTCCCTGGGATAAATGACAAAGTTCAGATCTGAGTATTGATGGTGAAAAGTATTCAGACATAGAAAGGTTGTACATCATTCACTTGGCGACTCCATTTTCATGAATCTAGAATTCAAAATTTGCATGGCGACTCTACTGTCCAAAGACTCAGTAGCCTAAAGATTTTATTGATGACTCCACTGCTTCAAGATGAATCACAGATCTGCAAGGTATGCTCCAATGAATCACTCTCATATTCCTGGCTTTCCAAATCGTGTTCCTCACATAGATTGGAAAAAATATTTTCCTAAATTCAAAGATGGGAAATGAAATGATGTTGCCTTGCACTTGATTAGATTTCACATGCACATATGTAGGATGGGGGTTGAATTTCATGAGAATTGTTTGATAAAACGGTTTATGGCTACTCTAGAGGGGAAATCAAGAATATGGTATGAAGGTTTAAAACTAGGTAGCTTATACTCTCTTAAGGATTTCCACATAACATTCTTTAAGAATTATGGAGAATCTAATCCTTCATTCTTGGTGTTTGAAGATTGTTGTGAATTTTGTGAACATTTCATTAAGTACGTTGAAAATGTTTTTGGTAATGAAGAGTGTATGAATGATGAACTCATAGAATCCCTTTATGAATATTCATCCCAACAACAAATAGTAGCCCCTCCTTTAGTTGAAGATGAAGCTGATCAAGAAATTGCTGCTAAAAGTCATTTTCCTTTTCTTGAACTTGATGAAGATATTCATCGAGATTTTTGGCAAGACATAGTGCTTCAAAGTTGTCTTTCTTCCCTTGTGAATGATGTGGTTGTTCAAATTCTAAGTGTCCTAGACATGGATGAGGATTCTAAAATTGCATCTATGGAGACTTCAAGCAGTGAACAAACAAATGACATAGAGTTTCAGGAAAACAACAAAACAATGTATTCCATTTTTCAATCAGAAATATTGAAAGATAATGAAGAGACATGTGTTTTATTTGATTCCTTTGAAAATCATAGTTTTGAAAATGCATCCATGGGAACTATAGACTTTGAAATAGTTCATGATGTTATCTTTTTACATTTGCCAAAATATTATGAGAAAGAAATTATTTCCCTTCATTCATTTGAAAGTGAAAATCACAGTCCTTAAGAAAAATTCCTGAAGGTTAATAAAACCAAATCATAATTGTTTCATGAGTAAGAGGATATCCTTGATGCACATAATATGGCTGTCATATTTGAATATGTTCAAGAATGTATGAATTTTTTTGTTGATATGCATGGAAGAGTAGACAAACCTATTGCTCCCATTTCATTTGACAATGTTCTCAGAACTGCAGAAATAGAGCAAGAACAACAAACACTTATGAAAGAGGCTTGTCTTTCTGTTTTTGTTCATCAAAATAAATATTTTTTCATAGTTTTCAAGATCATGTGGCCATCCTGTTATAGTCATCAGTGGAGATGGAATTTGCTTCATTCATAAGCTCAGATTTTGGATTCAATTTTTGTTTCTAGCTGCCATCTTTTGTATTTGTCTTCTTGCTTAAGAAAAATGTGAGCAGAGGACAATCGAGAATCCAATTTCTTGATTGGATGCATTGGCACTTTAGCATCACTTGATTGAGTATTCATTTTAACATTTTTATAATATATAGGAGTGTGCAAATAAGCTTGTTGGTCAAGCAATTTTCAGTTTGGGTTTTCAACAGTGTGTACATTTAGATTGTAGTGGTGTATTTAGCGTTCAGTTTTTAGTTGAGAGCACTATATAGACTTGGGTTTTCAGTGGATACCAGTGACAGGTCAGACCAAGGTACACACATGTTCTGGGAGAAACCCCATGGATCAGGCACCGGGTCTACGAGTTCTTTTCTACCTCATTGGGAGGATAGCATCCCCATTGGAGCCAATCTTATCACATGCTAATTTGTATTAATTTTACCAAAGCATCTTTCCCTTGTGCTAATTTTCCACTCAGATTTTAAAACTTTTTAACCAGCTCCGTGGAGCTCACATCACCTAAATCCTTCACTCGACTAATCATCCAAAATATTCATGTCCTCCATGAGTCAAAATTGGCAAATATCCAAAGCCTATATCTATCCTTAATGCTTATCTAAATTCCTCGATCCCATCACTTCATTCATTTTTACCCTTATTATCATATTCCCGTTGAAAATTAAAAATATTCCTTTTATTAAGCTTAATCTCCTTTATCCTATCCACACGGTCATGTGATGAGCCTCATATGCCCAAAGTCCTTAGAAAAATGGAAAAAAGTTTATTATTATTAATATAAATATTTTATATTGAAATATTTATATTAATATTTAATCCAAGATTTAATTCATGACCTCATGTCAAGTCATGGGAATGAATCTCAATTTGTAATATTGAAAAGTCAAAAGGTGGATGGAGGGCGCATATCCATTTCGGGGGTTGAAAGTACACAGAGGTTAATTATTTGAAGTGGTCCCAGAATCCAAACCATTGTTTTGGTGTTGGAGCACGTGTTCTTATGTGATGCATTTTGGGGGTAAAAGTGGCGTGGGTTAAAATCACTCCTCGCAAGTTCAAAAATAATATTGCAACCATTTATTATATGGTTTGGTTTCATAAATGTGCGACATATTTTCCAGGAGTGCATTTCATGGAATTTCCAATAAATAAAATTGTTTTCACAGTGGAAATTTTTCACAGAGGTAAAAATTAAATTTTACAGAGCAGAAAGATTAATGTTTATTGCCATGGAAAAGAATCATAAAGAAGAAGATGCACGTGAACGAAAGATTTGGACAATTGTTTATCCAAGGTTTTTACAGAAGTAAAAGAGGAAGATCAAGGGCTATGTTCATTGTTTACCAAGATGGTTTCCAAGACATGGTTTTCAAAACCACGGGAAACAAACCAATAAATAATTTTCACGGTGAAATGGTAAATTGGGAAAAACAATACATGGTTTTCAAAACCACAGGCATGAATTAAAATATGGAAATTTTATTTTACAGGATAAAAAATATTTGGGAATTATTTTTATTCAAATATATTTTTCCCAAATATTTAAGGAGAACATGGATAAATAAAATTAGATTTGAAAAAAGAACAAGTGACATTTCAAAGAGGATGTGGTAGTCAGTTTCCGTAGTAGTTGAGACTTACAAGACGATTTCCGGATGAACCAGAATGAATTTTCAAAATTCAAAGGAGGTTATTGTCAAGCACGGACCCTAGAACATTAACCTTGTTCATTTTTCACATAGGTGTCATGGATTGGGAGATTCGAAGGAATATTGGAGCCATATTTTTCAGTTAAGATTTCTTGTTCGAGACATGTTTTTGTGACATGTATTCCGACTAGATGGAGATGAATTTCAATAAAATGAGAGAGGTTTTTATTCAGAACGAGCTTATCTACAAAAATGATTCTCACATTTTAAACAACTGTTAATTTTTGAGAATTACAGGTGGTGTTTTGAAGCCTATTTTTAATCCTTTAAAGCAAGAGTTCAGTTAAAATGTGTCATGTTCTATTTGTAACTGTTCCTATTTTGGGAAAGGGGTAGGAGTTCAAAATTGTGAGCTGGAAAGGGGCCTTTAGTGCTGTATATTTCATTGTAAAAGAGTAGATAAAGGGGGATACTTTCAGCCAGGAAGGCGAAGGGATTGTGTGTAAATTTCTCAGAATGTCCTTATGAATTAATATAGTAATACAATTACTTTGATAGCCGAGATTCATCACGGTGTATTCTTTAGTGTGTTTTCCTCTAGTTTATATTCATTTCACTTATGTTATTTCTTCTAAGCATAGCTAAGCTTAAATGATTGGAATTCATCCTTGATAGATGCTCCTTTCATATGGTTAATGCAGTTGTTGTGTTTAATGATTACAGGTCCATAATTCACTCTTTGTTAAGTGAGCTATTCATTGTAGTCAACCTTATCTTATTTCTTCTAAATTTACAACTAAGAATCCATCTTTGTTCGATGCTCTCATTTGTAATGGGATTTTCTCTTTTCTGTCTTTCCATCATTTAAAATACTATTTATTGCTGAAGGATATGCTTACTTTTCCTTCGTTCCCTCAGGAGTACATTTGTTGTATTAATATTCATAGTATATCTCAAGATTTGACCCGATTTCCCAATGTTTTCTTCCTCTTGTTTGTCCTACCAACCCTTTTAAACTAAAAAAAAATGTCCTATTGCAGAATCTGACCTCTGTGTTCTCATCGCCAAATTGTTTTTGAGTATTTTCAACATTTACATGTTTGAGAGAGACCTCTCTAGTTAGAAGGGTCAAAATCCAACCTAAAGTTGGTTTGTAAGTTACCTTGGCATTTCTTTGATGCATCCCAAAGAAATTACCAAGTTCTAACAAACGGGATAAGGATTAATATAGAGCATAAATTTTGAAAAATGCAGTGCAGGAAGTGTACAATTTTTTCCAGAGATGTCAATGGAAGTGGATACTCCATTGGAAGAACATGTGTCGAGGATTAGTGAATCCATTTAGGGATTTCACGTGAATATTACTTATTTAGAGGCACGTTAGACATCGAGCCCTCCATCAAAGGAAAGAGAGAAAATGGATAAAAAAATGTAGAGAACATCAAAATTATAGAAGCAGAGTGTGCCAAGTTATACAAAGAAAGAACAAAATCATCGACTCAACTGACAGAAGACACAGAGTTGCAGGAAATTGGGAAGAAGCTATAGGTGGCACAGGACAAGGAGCAGAAGTTTAAGGAAGTGATGAGCATGTTATCACCAGTATACAAGATGATAACAATAGAAGAAAACAAAAAAATATACTCAAAGATGAACTTGATGAGGGAGTAGCAGCATAATCGTGCACAAATGATCGAAACATTGCACGAGGATGCATACAATGTGACAACAGAACTAAAAGTTGTGTTTGGGATGATCAAGCATATGGTATAAGAAAGTGCAGAAAAGATGAAGACCCACATTATTGTAGAGACGACCAAGGGAATTATGCATAAATAAACCCAAGCCATGGAAAATATCACAATTGCAAGGGAAAAATTTCATAAGTTCATGGAGACCTGGAAGAAATCCTGATGTATCTTATGTGAGCGCAGTGAGCACCTATTGTAAAGAATCAATATGAATGAATAATATAAGAAGCCAACGATTATGCATGTAGCCCAGTTTGGGATGAGCCACTTTAAATATATGTGTTATGATTCTTGTTGTGTTGTGATTTGTTTCTTTATGTTATGTTTATGGAACACATATAATATACGAATGGTTAATATGAATAATTCATATGATGCTTCTGCACACATGTTGAATGATTAAGTAAGATGAATATGTCATATGTTATTATGTTGTTATGATATCACGTATAGGGTACATTTCATGTTGGATGCATGTTAAGTTAGAATGAAGGTTAGAGTAGTCTCCATTCCCTTCAGGGTTGTGGAATCCTGGTTCCTATAGTCCCCATAGGTACCTTGGGTGAGACCACTTGCTTGCAGGTAATTATGTTTAGGGTTTGTTGGTGATTTAATGTCGAACCCAAAGTCTTCCCACTGCATGTAAATACCTTGTGTGGAGTTGAGTCGACTAATGAGGATGAAGGAGACATATTCTCCAAATATTTTGCAGTGTTGATTATTTCTGCCCAAAATTCTTGTGCAATATCAACACCATTGAGCATGCTCATTTCCTTTACCATCAATGTGTTTTTCATTATTTTGGTGACTCCATTTTTTGTGGGGCATATGGTGTGGTATTTTGGCATACTATGGCACACTACTTGCAAAACTGCTCAAAATCCTTTCCACATAATTCACCACCATTTTTAGTTCTTATCACCTTGTTCTTCTTACTTGTCTAGATTTTCAAAAGAGATTAAACTCTTTGAATTTATTGAAAACATACGATTTCTTCCTCAGGAAATATATCTATGTCTTCTAGAAAAATCATCTACAAAGGAGACATAATACAGGGATCCATCAAGTGAAGGGCCTGTTACAGGCCCAAACACATCACTATGAACCAATTCTAGAATCCCCTTTTTCCTTGTTGCTCCAAATGGGAATGTCACCCAATTTTTTTTTTCCATATATGCAATGTGCACAAGAATCGAATTATAAATTGTATTTAGGAAAACATACATTAAGGAAAACCTTCAACCATACCTTTATTGAACATAGCTTGAAGTACTTTTTCTCCAATGTATACCATCCTTTTGTGCCATAACACGGTCGGGTCGACTTGATGAAAACTTGTCGAGTCAGTTTGAATTGACTTAGCCCGATATGAGTTGAGTCTATTCCAAGTATATTCAATTGAAGGAACAACAATGTTTTTCCATCCAATCAAGTCGACATTCCCCAACAACTTGTATAAGGTTTCAATCTGAAATCATTTCATTAATAACATCACATCACTAACCATTTTTCACATATCCTTGTAAAATAAAGTGTGCACTCCTGCATCACTCATCTTATAGACAGATACCAGGTTTCTTTCCAAACCTAGAATATGTAGCACACCTGGAAGGGTTCTACTCCTCCCATCATATAGTATCAGTCAGACTCTTCTCCATCCAACAATTCGGGTTGTCACGTCGTCCACCAAGAACACATCTCCTCCTTCATATATCTCATATTCGCATAACCATTCTTTGTGAGGTGTCATATGATAGGATTTTCTTGAGTCGATCAAAAAAACATATTGATTTGATTGTGTACTGGTCAACACCAGATACACACCACCTCCTTTATCTAAAGTAGTATTTCTCTTAGTCAAATGATTCTCATTGGATCTTGTATTGAATTCCCTCTGCTTCAACTTGTAGTCCCTTTTTATAATGTCCATATTTATGAAATTTACAACATCTTCTCATGGACTAAATTAGGGATTTAGATCTACCCTTCGACTTAGACTTTCTGTTGGATAATTTTCTTTCATCTCTTTCAACTAGTCAACCCCTCACAATTAAAGCATCTTTGGTTGATCCTCCCATGTTCTTCCTTCTCATTTCTTCTGACAATAGAGATGAAACAACATCTTCTAGCGCTAATGTGGTTGAATTAATCCCTATATCCATGAACTAAGCTATCCAAGGAGCCTGGAAAATAACATAATAGGATAATACATTTCTCCTCCTCAGTGATTTAATATATATAGACGATAATTAACTTATTATAGTATTGAAGGTATTCAAATGCTCAGTTATCGAACTCCAATCAACCATCCTTAGAAGATATAATTACTTTATAAGGAAAAACTCATTTGCCATGGATTTCAATTGGTACAAGATTCCCAACTTGTCCCATAGTTTCTTGGCCGAGTCTTCTCCTGAGACATTTAGCAACATCGAATCTTCAAGACAAAGTCAAATTGTACTCCTTTCCCTTCCTTTGATTTTCTCCCATTATTCCCTCAACATACTTTTCAAAATGGTACCTCGATAGAATACTTCCCATTTTTCTCGATCTACAAGGAGATCTTCAATTTTAAGCTTCCAAATCTAAAAATTCTAGTCATTGAAGTTTTTGATCTCTATTTTCGAGTTACTTTCCATTCTTTTAAGAACAAATTTAAAGATCTCTAAATTATGACTCTTACTAGACCTATGGTTTAGCTTAGATCCAATATTTTCAAACCAAGCCATGATACCACATTTTAGGAAAATATACTTCAATGCTAAACCTACTAGAAGAGAGGAATACATATTTAAGTTAGAAATTAAATGACAAAGAAATCATACAATACATAGAGATTTTACCCTAGAAACCCAAAGGGGAAAACCAACATTCATTGAGTGTATTTCTCTATTGTTGTCTTATTCATTCAAAATAAAATTTTACACATCTAACCTTGGTCTACACCTAAGATACAATTGAAATCATACCCTCTTTCTTACATATGGACAACCCTGCATCCAATTAAAATTACATATACATGATCAGTAACCTTGTGCTAAAGATAAACATGAATATTAACTACAAAATTCAAATTCTAACATAATACATTTACAACATTCCTTATTTATAAGATTTATAGTAGGAAAAATCCTAAATAAAGGTGCCCAAAAATGGTTAAGTAAAGGTCTTGGGCTCATCATACTTGATCTTTTCCTTATAAAAGGATGGAAGTCCACTTAGAAATCTATGTATTTTCACTTTCTCATCACCAATGAACCTGGCATACTTTAACAATCCCAAGAATTTCTTCTCGTACTCTGCCATAGTCATGCTTCCCAACCTGAGTTCAAAGAACTCCTGCATTTTCTTGTCATAGAAATGTTCTGAGAGGTTCTCCTTCTGGAAGTACTTTTTGAACTGCTTCCAAGTGATCCTACTCTCATTAACATGTTTCACTTGCTCCAATTGGTCCCACCACATTGAATCTTTCCCGTGTAATGGTAGGTGGAAATATTGGATTCCAAATTTGATCAATAGTTATGCAACTAAAAATATCTCCTAAGCCCAAGAAACCATCCTTCTACATCATCTTTCATTTCTCTTTCACCCTCAAAGGAAGGTGGCTTGAGCTTCCTTATCTCTCCTTGCAACTATCTAATTCTTGTTTCCTTCTTTGGTGTCTAACGCGAGACACCTCTGGACTTATTACAAGATCTTTTGATTCATAAAACTTTATTTCTGAGTCAGGAGGTAAGTGGTGTCCAGGAGCTCTACTAGCACTTCTGGAATAACTAGCTCTTCCACGATCATCCCTTATTTCATGGAACCTGCCTTCTTCCTCTTGTCTTGAGTTTGATCCCTTCTTCGTTTGTCTCTACAACTGATTTAAGATCTGCAAAACTCGAGCATTTATTTGACTTTTCTCTCTCATCAGTCTCTCGTTGTCTTCTTTGTATCTCTTCACTTCCATCTTCAGGATTCTTACCATTTATATTAATGTTTCCTATTCTCCTTTTCCCTTGCATCCATTGGACTCTGTCTATGCATTACCAACTCTAGTATTCTGGCCTTCGACCTCCTTATCATGACTAGAGGATCCCTCTCCTTCTTCCATTTCCTCAATATGCATTCTGAGTTGATGTGCTTAAACCCCTTAATTATGCAAAATGTGCAAGCGACCATTTTGTTAGAATTATGCATATGATAAACAAAATTGCCAAACCATGCTATAGGTCTCTTTCTTTTTTGTTTGTTCATGGATATCATATCCCCATTCTCCGAAAATAACAGTGTCCTATTATACTTGGCTGACATAGAATTTCATCCTGCGTAGGCGCTTCCTTCAAACCACTTTCCGAGGTGACCACGACTAGAAACCATGGCTAAATCCTTCCTTAGAACTTTTTTGTCTCGAAGACCACCAATTCGACCCTTATCCCTCCTTCCCTCAGCTCTCAATTTGCATATGACCATGGCCATGACCCTACACTTAGCTAAAAAAGTGCTTGCCCAGAGCTTAGGGACTTTGGAACTTTCAACCAGGACCATATCAACGGTCCTCATCCTCTTTCACAATCAACGATCGATATCCACTTCGGGACTCCACGATTTGGGAGTCTAAACTTTCCTCACTTGCCTCCTCTTGGAACACTTTTACCCAGAGTTCATTATCTATCAATGGTTGTCCTCCCACAAATCAACTGCTATGAATTGCTTCAGTTGTTCGAGTTTTGTAAGTTTCAAATTTTCCTCCTACACGTTCTCTCGGAGTGCTTCACCCCAAGTAGACGATCCTTCGACGTTTGTCTTCTGGAATCAATGGTCGATATGTACTCCAGCCTTCGGACCTTCGGGATTTTTCGACCTGACACAACCTGTCACATCCTTCCCCACTGGAGTGCCCAATCTTCAGAATACATGATCTGTCGTCACGTGGCAAAATATTGGAAGCGGACACGTGGCCCAATTAGGCAGGTGACACGTGTCACATTCTAATTGACATTTCAATACTCCATATGATCAAACTTACTGACACGTGGCACACATCCCATGTGTCCACATCATCCTAGGTGACGTCCGTAAGCCACGTCACTTCAGGAATTCCAAGATCCACATCACCTCTAGGTTACATCATCGTGCCCCATCACTTCGACTCTTTGGGCTTCGGGACTTTGGAAGTTTCCATACTGGCCCACTTCCAATTTTCCCAGACTCTGTTTTCCCAAACTAGCCAAACTACCACCATGTGTCTCCCTTATCAGATGACCCATATTAACCCTGGACTTCGGGACTTTGGAAGTTACCGCTGCAAGGATCAACGACTGCCATTCCTTCAGGCCTTCGGACTTCGGAAAACTCAAACCTCAACTTTTTCTAAAATGTTATCTGAAGCTCACGATCTACTGACACGTTTCTCCGATGGATCGACGACTACGATTTCTTCAGGTCTTCGTACTTCAGAGAACTCAATTCTCAACCTTCATTTTTTCCCTGAAGTGAGAAGATTTCTACCACGTGTCCTCCTGGATCGGATGACTGAGGTTCACTTTGGATCTCAGGGGTTCGAAAATATCAATTCTCAACTTCTCCTTGCTCACCTTTTCCCAAGGTGATTTCACCGGAGCACACAAATAGTTAATGTGTGTCATCCTATGGATCAACGATCCCCAACTACTTCGGCTATTCAAAGGTTTGTCACTCGAGTACTAACATGTCACATCACTACATTCCTTTCAATTTGCGAGGGTACACATCGACAGTTTGCAGTAAAATTCTTTTCACCTTGTAATTCTCCTGATGCTGACACGTAACCCCTTGGTGAAACCGTGGTTTGGATTGCGAGACTTCCTTGGGAAATTATCTCCTGTGCAACTTGGTTCCCCGCAATGCCTCTTATCCATTGATCTCTCTCTCCCATGGGATCCAACGGTTGTGACCTTAACCCTTGCTTCCTTTACATCGGACGACCCCTGTTCACATGTACTCTGATCCAATGATCTCAGATCTCCCCTGATCCAACAATGGCGATCTTTCTCAAATTCGAAGGGGGACAATCATGATCCTTCAAACCCCCTACAATGGATTTCTGACGATCTAACTTCTGCGTAGATTCTGTAACGCCATTCCTCCTGATCTTTTCAACTCCACGGTCAGAGTTTGATCTGTAACCACGAGACTCTGATCAACAGACCTGGCCCATACCGGCCCGGTGTTTTAACCAGAAGCTCTGATACTAAACTGTAACATACCCACCCACCCACAAGCCAGGGTCTGTTACCTACAATCCCGCCCTTGGACTTCTTTCTCTTACCGATACCTTTTTAAAATTTAAGGATGCATAAAATGAAAGACTTTAATGACATGCACAATAGTAGTCAACAAGCATGCATAGTCTAAATATTCATATACATGCAAATGATACCATAACAGAGAGAACTTATCTTTATGAAAGAAGACACCAACTAGCTGCAGACCAAAGACATTCCACCCAACTGTAGACACTAATGTTCCAAATCTCAACAACAACGTCACCACCGAGCCAGGGCTATGAATCCACAAGGATGGTTCCAGAGTGTTACTTGGCTTCCCAAACCAGTCAGCACCCAATATCTCACAAGCTTCCCAACTCTCATAAAAATCCAAGTACCCAACTCTCTTCTACCCAACTTGCACCACCCGAGAGAAAGGACCTCCACCCTTCTCTTCCACATAGTCCCTTAGGAAGTCCTTCTCCTTGTTCAGGCTCCAACGCAACTGGTCTAGAATCTCAATGATGGAACTCTCAAGACTCACAACTGTGAGCAACACTAGACACAGGCCAATGCATCTCAGACATGTAGGCCTCAAGTCATGACTCGATCACACCAACGACCACTACATCCCACCATACCGTGGCTAAATCTTCATCAGTTCAATTCCCCTTTCCCAAGACAAGGTGCATATGACGATGGATCAATGAATGGGTAAGTGGGTGCATGAAAGTGTGTGAGGGGAAATGAATGAACATATAAGAAATCAATGAACAAGCCATCAGTCGAACCCCCCCATCAGACCAAAGGTGAGTTTAAGTAACTTCATGGGGAATCAAGAACCTCCTGGCCTTCCCCAAGAAGCTCATGTAACCGATCCCCTCCCTTAGGAAAAAATGGTAATTAACATAGGAATAAACACTTAGCCCCTCAAGCCCCCTCTCTTGTGGAATCATATCCCCCTATAAATCTAGTCCTTGTTCGTCTAGAAGCCAACCATGCATTTATTATTAATAATGATAGAAAACATTACATGTCTTGGGCACACTGGCCTTTTAATAATTTTTTTGTCACCCTGGCATCTTAGCAATGTAACCATACATTATTTAAAATGGGGGTTCAAAACTTGGGGTGTTACAACATATCACCCTCATCAACACTGGATGAAAAGGCTCCACAAGAGGTATGGGCTGGTAAGAAACCTTCTCTCACACATCTCAAGGTATTTGGCTGTGAGGCCTATGTTCATGTTCCAAAGGAAAACATGAGTAAGCTAGATAAGAAGGATGAAAAGTGTATCTTTATTAGGTATAAAGATGGTCTCAAAGGTTATAAACTTTGGAACCCAGAAACTAAGAAGGTTGTGTATATCCGAGATGTGGTATTTAGAGAAATGAAGGATGTTGTCAAACAAGAATTCCTACCAAGTAAGGAAGAACCATAGAAAATAGAGATTGAGCCAAATGATGATGAATCAATATCCACAAAAGAACAAGAATCAGAAAAAGAAGATCCTAATACTCCAATATTGAGGAGATTAGTTTGGGAAAGAAGGCAACTAGAAAGGTATACTCCATCTGATTTTCATTCAAATTTTTCTTTGTCTATTACTGATGATGATCCTAGAACTGTTAGGGAGGCAGTGGATTCAAAGAATAGAAAAATATGGAAAAATTCCATGGATGAAGAAATGGAAGCCTTGGATAAGAATGAGGTTTGGGATCTAGTGGAGTTGCCAACTGGAAGAAATACCATTGGAAACAAATGGGTATTTAAAAAGAAGCTGAATGCAGAAGGAAAAGTGGATAAATACAAAGATCGATTAGTAGCAAAGGGTTGTTCCCAGGTTGAGGTAATTGATTTTGGTGAGATTTTTTCTCTTGTTGCCAAGTTAACTTCTATTATATTTCTGTTATCTGTTGTTGTTACATTTTTTTTTGAAGTAGAATAGATGGATGTGAAGACATCATTCTTACATGGGGATTTGGAAGAATAAATCTATATGAAGCAACGAGAAGGATTTGTTGTGAAGGGAAAGAAGAAGTTGGTATGCAAGATGAAAAAGTCCCTATATGGTTTAAAACAATCACCAAGGATGTGGTATACAAATTTGATACTTATACGATGGGACTTGACTTGACAAGAAGCAAAGAGGATCAATGTGTGTATTTTAAATTAATTGGTGATCATTTGATTTATTTGATCCTGTATGTGGATGACATGTTGTTGATATGAAACAACAAGGAGATTATCTAGGATGTGAAAACTCAATTGTCCTCTAAATTTGACATGAAAGATCTTGGTGTTGCAAATTTAATCTTGGGCATGGAAATTAAAAGAGATTGGAGAAATAGGAAACTCTGGTTAAATCAAACAAAATATGTGGAGACAATATTGCAGAGGTTTAATATGCATGAATGTAAACCGGTCAAAGTCCCTATTCTTGTTGGTATAAAGTTATGTGTGGATCAGTGTCCCAAAAAATAGGAAGAGGAGGATGACATGTCTCTTGTTCCATATGTGAGTTCATTTGGAAGTTTAGTGTATGAAATGGTACGTACTAGACCAGACATTGCACATGTAATGGGAGTTTTGAGGAGGTATATGTCAAAACATGGGAAGGAGCATTGGACAACAGTAAAAAGGGTTTTCATGTATTTGTGTGGAAGTACTAGCTATGGATTGCGCTACCAAGGAAGACCATGATTGGATAGAGTGTTGGACATACATGTCTTTGTGGATGCAAATTGGGCTGGAGATCTGGATCGTAGGAGATCTACAAGCAGGTATGTGTTTAACCTGTTTGGAGGAGCAATCATTTGGATGAGAAAAATATAGTCTGTAGTGGCACTTTCAACTACAAAAGCTGAATACATGGCTGCCACTCATGCAAGAAAGGAAGAAATATGGTTACACATATTGTGTTTAAGTATTGGGTTGGTACAACAAGCTGTAAGGATATATTGTGATAGTCAGAGTGCAATTTTTCTGGCGAATAACTCGACTTATCATTTAAGGACAAAACATATTGATGTTCAATATCACTTTGTGAGAGACATGGTTGAAGAAAAGAAAGTGTTACTGATGAAGGTGGATACTTTGAATAATGTTGCAGATTCATTAACAAAATCTGTGAGCATTGACAAGTTCGCTTGGTGTAGAGGATCTATGGGCATTGTTGAATATGTAACCCTGTAATCCCCTGTATGAAAAGAAAAAAACAAGTGGGAGAATGTTGGGTATGTGTTATATTCTTTTCTGGGCATGCAAGGGTTCGAGGGAAATGACCCCGAGATTTTTTCCTTGGGAAACGTGTCACCTTTTTTTCCTAGTTTTTCTTGTTGCCTCGATTTTCATGTCCATTGTTGGGCGATTTTTCGACACATGTTTTTTTTTCCGATGGTTTTCTATTTCCAGTTAAGGAATTATGGTTGTTGACTAATCCAATTCATTGGGTTAGGATTTTGGATGCCGCTGGATCCTATATGTATATTGTACTGTAAACAATGCATGATGTGAATGAATACAAAATATGATGATTTTCCTGATTTGGGTTTCCAGGGGAAAAATATCCATGCAATGTGTGTATTTTCCATTGCATCTTTTCTGTTCTTTTACTTAAAATCTGTTTGCAGTAAATAATTGTATAAGGTTAAAATCTACAGAGTACACAACACACCCTACGGAAAATTAAATTTTTTGGGTACCACTTTATTTAGTCTTGAAAAGTAAATTTTTTGCTTCTTAATTTTAATGATTTCTTGCATATCATTTAGTACTAAAATTTTATTTTTGTTTTGATTATTTTCCTTTGAGAAAATTAATTTTTTCCGCTTGGAATTTTTTCTTAAAAACTTGTTCGAATTTTGCTTTTACTGTATTGCAAAGATTTTCCTTTCCACGCAATACATTTTTTTCTTTTACATATTGCAAAGGTCTTCCTTTCCATGTGATACAATGTTTTCCTTTATGTATCACAAAGGTCTTCCTTTCCTTCCAATACAACCTTTTATTTCATATACTACATAGAAAACATTTTTAGGTGCAAGACATCACATTGCAGGGAAGTTTTATTCCATAGACTACATCACATTGTTCTAAATTTGCATAATCATGACAAAAGGAAAACATTTTTAAACTTAGAAAATTTTCAAAAAACTTAGCCCAAACTTCCTTTTCGCATCTTCCAAAACTTTGTTTCTTTGCATTGTTTTGTACCAAAAATTACTTTTCCTGTGATACATCGCATCACATCACAACACAATGTAATTTCCTATGATGTATCACACCTCATCTAGTTTTTGTCATAAAATATTGCATCTTCAAAAAGTTCTCTCTCATGTGACACCACACCTCTGCAAATTTATCTTTATCATGACAAAAGAAGACTTCGAATTTTTCCAATTTTTTTTTCCAAAATATTTGTTTCGCATCACCAAAAGTTTTATCCCTTGCAATGTATCACACAAAGATTATTTCCCTTTGGCATATTGCATCACCTAATATTTTCCTTTTGGATGACATATTGTGTCACCTAAAAGTGTCCTTTCGCATGACAATTTTCATCACACAAACGTTTATTTTTGGGTGATAAGAAGATTTGTCTTTTACAGTGTTTTACACCCAATATTTTTTGACTCATAACACAAGGTATATTGCACATGATTTGAAGGGTGATACACAATATGTATCGCACCCAAAGATAAAAGAGGTGTGGAATAACACAGATGATAGGCTACACTTTCTTATTTTCATGATAAATTTTGATCTCAGTCTCTATTTTAGGCATTCTTTATACTGTTGGAAAAGTCTCTCCAAGATCTACAACTTTTTTGTTATAATTTTTGATGATTTGGAATTTATTTTTAATATTTTTGAGGTAAATATATAGTTTCATAACCCATAAGAGGAGATCAAAATCAAGGAAGTGATTTTGAATACCTTTTTTAAGTACCAAAGACTTGAATACAAAAACACCACAAATACTAAGAGACAATACATAAAAAAACCTACTTTATTATTATGAAAACCCTGAGGGTAGGGAAACACCATACAATGGATCCTATTATGGAAGGGATCCTCTCTTGTTCACTTGCATCTTCGAGAGGACAACCTCCTAATGAGATACACACTCCAAACACACTAATTCTTCTTCACATCCCATTACATTGCTTGAACCCCTTTATATGGTGCTACCAACCACCTAAGAACATTCTAGAGAAGAAATCTTCTAGTAAGTCCTCTTACATTTATTATATCTAACTACCATAGTGCGCCTTATTTAATAATATTTTGGACCTAGTACACCTTACATTGAATATCCTCCATTATTATCACTATGGGCCCTCTGACCCCCCACTACCTCTCTATCTACACTACATAAATGTGCATAAGAATTAGTGTTTGGAGCGTGTAGCTCATTAAGAGGTTTCCCCCTCAAAGAGGAAAGTGAACATGAGAGGATCCCTTTCATACTAGGATTCATTGTATGGTGTTTCCCTACCCTCAGGGTTTCTCTGTATTGTTTCTGACTATTTGTGGTGTTTCTGTATTCAAGTCTTTGGTACTTAATAACCTCGCTGTGATATCAATGAGTTTGTATGGTAAATAATTTTTCTGGAATAATATTTTAAGTCCTAATTTATATATATTGTGATGAAAACACCTATGTACTATTTGTATACATTATGGAGGTAGAATGAGGATGGAAAGAAAAGGTGTGAGAGAGAATTCATAGAATTTATTCCTTCACATGTGGCCATTTTTGAAAGTGTTTGATCACTAAAGTTAAATTATGAATCAACTGGAGTCTTTTGTTCCCAAAATGGAAAAATCAAATAAAGATATTCATGCATGAGAGCCCCCAAATTGAAATTACTAAAAGAAGTGACATGCGTTTCCACATCATATCTTGTGGGATTATTTATGTAAAGAAATGAATAATATATAATGTTGGGCATGCATGAATTGAAACTTTCAATTCGTCGGAGATTTATCACATGGGTTTTGCATGAGATTTTTTTTTTAAAACTTTGGAACAGAGCCTGGGGAAACCCACTAGGAATTTCCCCTCATTTCGAGGATGGTACCTGGGGTAAACTACATTTTGTAGAAAGCCTCACTTTTTTGATAGCTTGCTCATTTAAGAGCTCAACATGTCACTTGCAAAGATTGAACCTGGCCGGGGGGGGAAAACATCGCTCAACACAAACCACTCAGTCTAAACCTAATTGACTCCTTTTTTGCATGAGATTTTGCATGGCTATTTTTTGTTTTATTCCACAATTATATTAGTTAGATTTTATAAATAAGAGAGTCAACCATTTATAAAGGGTCTTTGGCTCTGAGGAAATTTGAAAAGCATTATAGCTGCGAATTATTTCAAACTTAATTTTAAAACTCTTTTGGAACCAAGGGGAATTTTGACTAAATATTTCTGTGTGGATTGATGCTGGCTTGTGGATTATTCTATTTTGGGTTTGATGTCTCACATGGTTAGTAAGAGTTTTTAGTCTATTGAATTATCTTGTGTGATGAAGTGAATACTTGCTAGATTATTTTCATGTTAAAATTTAGACGTGCTTTGTAGATTTTATTACTTTTCGTAATATTTAATTTTTTTATTTAATACATTAATTATTGGATAATTATTTCTATAATTAATAATGGATTAGATGAAAAACTGTTGTGTGATTCCTCAGAGCATTCCTGTAGTTTTATCTTTTTGTGGAATTGTTTCTTAGAAACACAAAGTTACAAGGTTATTTTCATCCACTATTTCCAAGAGTTATCTTTTGGGAACACGGGTTTCCTTTTTCTGCACTTTATGTTTCTTCAAGGTTATATTGTAGTAATACTTCTTAGTAGAATTAGTTCCTAGAGAATTAAAATTTGTTGGTCACTTTCATTTATTATTCCTAAGGGTAATACTTAAGCAACAAGCTTCTTAAAACCCTCTAGATTAGTTTGATTTATCACACTAATTATATAAATCATAAAAACATAAAAATGATAGAAATACACTTTAACTAATTCATAAATCCCATTGAACGATTTTCGTACCATAACCCGAAGGATTATTCCATCCCATACAGGGAAAAGTCTAATTGGGCCTGTTTCTTGGGTTTAATCCCTACTATTGAGTATTGGAAATCCAACCCCCTCAATACAATCATTACAAGGTATTTGGAGAGATACTATTCATATACATGAAATAATGACCATGCTATTCATTGACAACCAAGAAGTGTACCACATAACATTAGGCTTTACATGTACCCATATGCACAAAAGAGTGAGATTCAAGATATGTATGACTAGACTCCTTTTATAATTGTACCCTTTGTCTCTTACATATATTAGGGAGACCTAACTTTAGTGTGTATCTCATCTTGTGCATTTTCTATATTGTAAAACTAAGTTACCCCAGAAGTTTCTTATTCATCCTTATCTATCATTCTCAAAGTGTAGATTTACTTTTCTTTATATTTTTATGCTATTTAAGTGTTTTGATGAATAAAAAAAAATTGTAACTAAGTCCTAATTCTCTTAAGTAGAAATTGTAATTACAAAAGACACATGGTAAGACCCTGAAAAAAAATGCATTGCAATTTCAAGACCTAAAAACTATAAATATCAATGCCATTTTTGAGATGACACCAAACAATCACTTGAATCAATGTTCATTATCATACTATATAGAATCCATTTCCATAACATTTAGGAAAAAGGGAAAGTGATAGGCACATGAATTCGAGTCATCCTAAACACATAATGTTGTAAGATGGGGCCATGAATCTTCTTTTACATATATTATTCCAAGTGATATTTCTTTTCTTTTCCATACTGAAAACTGGAAACATTCACTCATTTATTTATATAATATTAACTAACTATGCATTGACCAAATCCCTCCTCACCCCCTTTATTTTATCTAATCACTTATGCATTGACCAAATCCCTACTCACCCCCTTTATTTTATCTAATCCCTCTTATTGATATCCATATTTTTTTAATAATTGTAATCATATTTGGTTTGCCAACTCCTTAAAAAGCCTTACCTACCAACTTAAAAAAAAAAAAATTCTAAATACATATGGGTCTCTTTGTTCTTCTACTTCCAAAGATTGCCAAATCTTTATCCAATATAAATACATCTCATAATTTTGATGTTCATAGTGATTGATGTTATTTTTAAGCCCAACATTAATTTAAGGAATCTTTTAAAAAGATAGGTTATGGTGTTTTTTATTAACAAATGAGAAGATGGGTCTCTTTGTTCTTCTACTTCCAAAGATTGCCAAATCTTTATCCAATATAAATACATCTCATAATTTTGATGTTCATAGTGATGGATGTTATTCTTAAAATTTAAGGAATCTTTTAAAAACATAGGTTATGGTGTTTTTTATTAACAAATGAGAAGATGTATAGTAAAAATAATATATTTTAACTATATTTATTGAAAAAAAAAAAAATTGCAAGAACAATAACTAAATAAAGAATTAGACTATCACTATTGGGCATGTAATCCTTGGGATTGCGATATTGTAACAATAATGTAAATATGAAGAGTCATAGGTGATGGGAATGAAGAGTCATAGGTGATGAGAAGAGTCATCAATCTTTGAAATTGCGATATTATAACCATAATGAAAATATGAAGAGTCATAGGTGATGAGAAGAGTCATCAATTAAGGAAGACCAACATGTTGGGCCATTTAACCCACAGAGATCAACATACAATATATACACATATTCAAACATACACAAGAGACACAAAGGTTTACGTGGTAAAACCCTCAGGGTGAGGAAAACGTCCATGGGTGAGGAAAACGTCCATGGAACAATGGAAAGGTATTCTATTAGCAGAAATAACCTGGAGATTACAATAACCATAGGCAACCGACAGTTTGGGAGATGGCTAGAAACCCCCTCCTCATCAAATGCCTACGCCCACGCTATCTCCAAGAGCGAAATTCTTCACTTCTAATCCCACTTCAAGCACAGTCCCTATGAATTCGTGGCCTGGAACCATTGGGTATTGTGAATTTTTCATTTGTTCTGAATTTGGTGCAAATCAGAGTGACAGACTCCACAGTATGCGACCTTGAAAGTTACGTCATGGGATCCAGTTTTCCTGCGAGTGAAGTTGAAGGGTGAGAGAATGTTGGAGTCGTCCCTGCTAGCCCATACGTAGTCGATTGGAATGTTCTCTATCATGCAAGAGATGCCATGCTTTCCACAAAATTCTAACATCTCTTGAGTTTCCTTCACTCCTCCAATTGTACTGCTCCCTACAAATCGTCGACCTGATGCGAGGGCCGCAGGACGGAGAGAAAGAGGCTTTTCAGGCATGCCAACCAAAACCAATTTCCCATTCACCTTCAATAAACAGAGAAGAGACAACAAGGGATGGTGAGCAGAGACTGTGTCAATTATGTAATCCAGGGATTTGGCTGTATCCTGCATCTGTTTCTGATCTTTGCTGATCAGGAAGTGATCTTCCCCCAAATCCTCTCTATAATATTAAGTTTCTGATCTTTGTTTTTTTAATTTCAATCACCATATGTAAAGTCTATAATATTAGGGAAAACAACATATGCATCAAGAATAAAGTTTTATATACCTTTAAACTCATGTCTGTTTGGAATTCTAGAACCATATTATAGGGTTAACCATGTAATTTTTACATTCTATTTTATTTTTGGTTAGATTGAGTGGTTTTTACAGTCCATTAAATATCATTTGATTATGTTTTAAAAAAATGTTCTGAGTTACGGATCTTAGGATTATTTATCACAATATGATTTTTAATTTCGACTTAAAATGTCTTTTAATCCATTGATACAAAACATTGATATATCCTATTGTTGGTGTATGTTTGATTCGGATTAAGTTGATAACAAAATAAAATAAAATATTAACTTGAAAAGAAACCCATATACAATAACAAGCATTGTAAATATACAATTATTAAAATGGTGGAAGTTATCTATGAGAAAATGTGTGGTTGTTATACTCATTCGCAAAAATACCATAACAAGAAGCTAAAAGTATTTTTTATAATACTCCAAGAAAACCTTAAGATGTAAGAACCTTAACCTTAACATCAAGTTAGGGTTGAGTGTGTATGCTGAGATGAACAAAGCTAAGTTGTACAGATAAAAAAGGCGAGCCCTATCAAGACCATAATATTTGAGTTGTTGCTCCATTTTTGGAATTTTATATCTCAATGGAAAGAGAATGTTAAGCCCTAGATATTGATTTATTACATTTATATTGTTATATTAGTGTTTTCCTTATTAGTCGGGTAGACCCTTTAATTGTAATTATAACCTTTGTCTCCTATATATACCAAGGAAACCTAATTTTAATGAGCGTATCATCTTGTATATTTTCTCTATTGTAAAAGAAGGTTGGACCCTAAAAGATGTTTATCATTCATTCTACTCTCTCATTCTAAAGATGTGTATTTACTTCTCCTTCTCTTTTTATGCTATTTGGATGTGTTGGTGCATAACATTTGGTTTCAGAGCATATGATCTTGGGATTTGGCTCCTCCAAACAAGTCATATTGATATTTTTGCTATAAATTGTTTTATGGATAGAATCAAACCATGATTTGTTTTGGATATTGAGGAGACATATCAAAGTAACTTTTGTAAAAATTTTAGGTTTTTTTTTTTCTACAATTTTTAATATAGCCAGTGGAAAGTTAGGGCTTTTGATTAGTCTTGAAATTAGTCTCAAATGAGTCATATTGGAATTTTCACTATAAAATTTTTATGAGATGTTTCAAATAGTGAAATTTATAGGATATGCGGAGACAGTTAATTACCAATTTTAAAAATTCCATGTTATGGTTTGCTATATTTTGTGAAATACAAGTTGTGGAAATTAGGGATTTTCACTAGTCCTAAAACTAGTCTCAAATACATGTTATTGGTACAATTATCATATCTGAAGCTATAAAATTCCAAATTGAGTGCCACCAGTTTTTTTGGAAAGAATAAATATCATATTATTTCAAATCAAAATTTCATAAGTAGACCAGAAAAATTGGACATGTGGAAGGCCATACAAATTCACTCTCTTAAAAGGGACAAAAATAACAAGTTTTGGGAAAGTTAACATAACTTTCTCTTGGCACATTGGAATTTTGTCAAACCTATGGCATTGCAAAGAAGATATATTAGGATAATACAAACAAAAATTCAGACTCAAATGGGCCAAAATTACAACATTAATTTAGGAGAAAGGACGGCCAACATGATAATCTACAAACTTGTTTTTTAAAGGTATGTTAACTTGAAATTAACATAA
>ML796309.1:216948-228489 GCA_009831015.1 Picea engelmannii | reverse complement strand
TGTCCAAAATCACCTTGAACATAATCTAGAAAATGTTTCCTATGGGGTGTGGCATGAAATGAAGCCCCTGAATCTACTACCCAAGACTCATAAATATTATCTACAGAAAGAATCAAAGCATTTTGTAACACATCACCTGTTACGTTTTCTTCCTGATTTCTCTCCTGCTGTCCATCTCTTTGTTTCTTTGGAGCTCTGCAGTCTTTCTTCAGATGTCCTTTCTTCCCACAATTCCAGTACTCTATCTTTCCAAGTCTAGATTTGGATCTGCCCTTCCTAGAATTCCCATGATTCCCAAAACCCTTTCCTCTATCCTTTTGTCTTCCCCTGTTCTCCATGTTCAACGCATTTCCTGATGTCTCACTTGTGMTTTTCCGTCGCATTTCCTCACTAAGGATAACACCAACAACATCATCAAATTTTAAAGTATTTGAACCAGAGGCAGAGTTACTTACATCCATGACCAAGCCGTTCCATATTTCTGGCAATGAGCACAAGATTAAAAGAGCCTTGACCTCATCATCAAAGTCCACTTTTACATGACTTAGTTGATTAGTAACCGTATTAAAATCATTTAAATGATCTGCAACAGGCCCACATTCCGACATCTTCATATTAAATATTCTCTTCATTAGAAATACCTTATTGGACGTCGAGGGTTTTTCATACAATTTGGCCAATGTGTCCATCAAACCCTTCATTTTCTTTTCTTTGGAAATATTGAAAGCCACCGACGCTGCCAGGCTTAGCCGTATCGTTCCTAGAACCTTTCTGTCAAGAATTTCCCATTCTTCGTCCTTCATAGCCGTCGACTTCTTTGCTATTCTGCCCAATGGTAGGAATAGATCCTTCTAATATAAATAGTCTTCCATCTACATCTTCCATAACTGCTAGTTTTGGATGTTAAATTTCTCGACCCTAAACTTTCCATCTTCCGACATTACTCCCACTCAAACCTAGAACCCTCTTTTCCTGCGAGTTACCTTTTGCTCTGATACCAGTTGTTAGAAAAACAGGACCGTGGAGCAATAAAATAAAACAAATGCAGAAACAAAACACAAAAGATACACAATACAATATAGACACAAATTTACGTGGTTCAACTAGTGTTGCTACGTCCACCAGAGAAATTGCCAGGTCCTTCCTTTATTATTATCCAACATATGAAGGGATACAACCTACAATAAACCCGCTGTAACTTCCTCTTCTTTCTCTCACAGTCTCCTATATCATAATACAATAGCACCATCAAACATAGCTGCAATACATTTCCCTCATAAAAGAGGGTTGCCTTATAGGGAAAAAAATCCTAACATAATCTCTATCGTTAGATCTGCGACCTTATAATGAACGGTCTAGATTTACAATGAAATTACAATATACATTTACATGGAAAATTTTCCTTCGGGGGCTTCGCCCCTGAACCCCTGTTGGGGGCCTGCTTGCCCCTAGACCCCCCAACCGGGGGGATAGCCCCCCCGAACCCTGCAGAGGGGGTACCCCCCCTCTACACTCCCCCTCGTGGAAGAGTGTACATACTTTTGGGGTGTAAATACTTCATGGGGTATAAACACAGTTGAAAGTAAAATACCTATGAATCAGGAAGATAATCAGGCTCCAAAACCAACAACGACCAAGGGGAATCCTGAATTCCCTTGAATATGTGGCTCACGTTACCTCGCGATTGATGAATGGATCAAAGTTTAACGAAGGGGCATGTCTATATACCACAGTTAGGGAGACTTCCAGACACTCGTCAACCTTGTGGGTAACTGTAACAATCGGTCGTCTTCGACTGGTTTACCAATGGTGGGGTCAAAACACTCCGGAGCGCCAGAATCCCAGTGTTCCGAAGCCAGAAAGGCTTATCTCCTTTTAGACCTAGTGCAGGGTTCCCAGACCTGGTCATATAGGTCCTTCGAAAATTCTCGTGGGTTTCACACTTGACTCTTGGATGGAAGTTGGTTAATGTAATATCCCCAAGGATGAGCCTTGTTGTAATCATGTTTATGAATTGTAAATCATGTTTTCTAGGCTGTTGAGCCACTTATTGATAAGATGGTGGGGTTATGTGTTTATTAGGCCGAAGAGCCTAAGTGTTAAAGGCCATAAGCTTGTTTCTGTATATGTAATATGCATAGCATTAATAAATATTAAACATCACTGTGTGCAGACTAACCACGAAGAAAGAGTGATGGGGGACTAAGCTTCCATAGGGAAGGTAAGGGAAAAAGGGGTTGAAAGGTTGGAAAAATGGGCTAATCTTAGGGGCTTAAGTCCTTGATAATAATATTTTATTATTATTCTAAAGCTGTATGACAAAACATGCTTTTATCCTAAGTCTTGGGAGAGGCAACGTATGTAGCTCCAACGTGTGCAAAAGGGAACACATGCAACTCCAAGAAGACAAGTGTCGACCTGGGTGCATGTAGTTAAAAAATAAAGTGTCAACTGATTTGGGGGGGTCCTCCATTATTTTGTCCATCTGTCTGAACCATGTTGCTATGCGTCTGATCTCTGCGTTGATTCCTAGTCACACAGCTCTAAAACCGGTGTTACCTGAACTCTGCATTGTCTTAGTGGCCTGTTGTTGTTTTCTACCATCTGAACTTGAGTCTGTGCTTGACCTCTGCATTGATTGAGCTATGTCACAAACCCATGGATTGAGCCATGTCACCTTTGTATCCTGTAAGCCGAGCCTATCCGCTCTTGTAGAGTTGAGTCCGTACCCGAACTGTCTTTGGGTTACTGCCTTCTGTTTCCCGAGTGGTGTTGACCAGTTGATGTTGCTGCTATCCTCACTATGTTGGAATTGAGTCGAAACTGGTTGAAGAACTGGGTTTTCAGTACTGTGGTTGAAGAGGTAGGCTATCAGGCCTGTGAAAATCTCTCTCCAGGTGAGAGAGTCTGATGGGAAGTGGCTTTCTCCCAAAGAGAGTCTAGCACCAACTACAAAGCTCTAAGAGTTCCTGATCCAACCTGTTGTTGAGACCCAGAGAGGGAGGTGAAGCACTGATGGATTGTGCTTGTGAAGGTGTATACTCCCAGGTGGAACAGACATGTGGGGAATGAGAGTCCGTGAGTAGTGGGCATAAGAAGGATCCTGGAGAGAATCCTTCTGGTTTCTCTGTGGAGTTTTCCTGTAACCACGACCTAGTCTAGGATTTCCTTGCCCTGGGTGGAGCTTGGTCCCAGCTTGGGGGTGACCCACTGCTGAGCGTGATGAGCAGCGTGGTCTAAGGCTGGGAGGTTCGTGGAAGGTCTGCACGTAGTTGGTGGTGTATTACAGTTTCAAAGATAAGTATCATTATGTGTTTTAATTCCATACTTAATTAAAATGCATGTCTGTGATGATTGTAATATTATCATGTATTCCATTGCAATGATATTTTCTGTTAATTATGTTTAATTCTATATGTTAACAATAATACCATGATTACTCTGTATTGTTGGTTAAATTTCCATAAATCTGTTAATTAGATTTAATATGCATGTTACATATAAATTTATGAGAATGTTCTGCATAGTAACATTGCCCGGCCGTGGGGTTGATGGTCAGGGACGTTACAAATTGGTATTAGAGCCATAGTTTCAATGCTGAGTCTAGATGGGCTAGATAAGTGGTCTTTGAACCCAAGGTTTCGAGTGGAAATGGTGTTCGGATGGAACCGATTTCGAACCTTATAATGTTTCTGAGTGACAACAGGTTACTTGGCTGTGTTACGAAGCTCAGGAGGAGTAGCGGTAGGATAAAACCATAGCCGGAATGGTATTTGACTAGAGAGAGAGAGAACACTCAACATTGGGGGTGTTGGGGCCATAGGATCTGTTCAAAAGGAAAGGAGAAACCTTTACGACTGTTATATCCGGAGAAGGTGCAGGAAATTTTCCTGGAAGCCTTTTCAAGTTTGTAATTTGGGAGAAGTGGAATGGGTTGACGCACGGAATCCCTATGGAGATCTACACCGTAGATCTGGAGAAAAGAGCTTGACCGTTGGATCAAGCAGAAGGGCATATTGTAAATTTTAGGAGTTCAGCTATCAGGAGAATGGGATGTGCTATTGCACAAACTCTCAAAGCCTGATGTTCTAAAACAAAAGACTAGAAGTGGTGAGTCATGATGACGTCACCTGGAGGTGACGTGGACACATGGGATGTATTCCACGTGTCAGTGGGTCTAGAACCATGGAATATTGAAATGGAATTTGGAACGCGACGAGTGTCACCCATATGAATGGGCCACATATCAGTCACTAGTATGCCACCATGTGGCATCCTGTGTGAGCAAGGTTTGTGGGGCCCTAGTTTACGCAACGTAGTTAAAGGTCGGAGGACTCAATGTGGTGTTGATCATGATACATCAAGATCGACAGCCAGGAGGCATTGTGGAGACCCAAGTTGCACGTGATATAATTCTCCAAGGCGGTCCCGCAATCCAAATCGTGGTTTCACGAAGGGGTTATGTGTCAACGTCAAGAGAATTGCGGGATGAAAGGTGGGTTAATCCAAACCACCATTGCATGCCCCTACAATTGGAAAAATGTTAAGTGACGTAACATAATAATGTCACCTAAGGTGATGTGGAAGTGTTCGAAGATTATTGGTTTGGGGTGTGCGGATGTGGAATCTTTTGAAGTCTTGAGGTCCTGGAACTTAGACGCCTGAGGTTCCACAATGAGTGTCAGCCATTGGATGTTGGGTAGACATGGATGGTTGATCCACTCTACTTCACGAAGTTCGTTAATTCATAACTCCGAGAGTCTGTTGTGAGTTATTATGAAGACTTCAGAACCCGAAGTCCTGGTTAAGAGCCTATCGATCTAGCGTATGGTCACAACTCGTGGTGGCAGGGGTTGGGGATAAGAGAAAAGGGCCAAGGCTTGAAATTGTTACAGATCCGAGTAGATCTCAGAAAATTCATGAAATCTGAATGTTTGTTGTAATTGGATTTGTTTTTGAATGTTGTGTATTTTATAAGGAATAATGGCCTGACAAATTCTGGTTGTCTACACATTGTGTTTGTAGAAGTTTAACGAGTGTCATAACTATTTAGAGTTGCCATGAAGTGCAAAGAAATGGAACAGACATAGAATTCTCCCAGTTCAGAGAACGAAGCAAAAGGAATGGATGTTCATTTGGGAGTTGAAGGGTCGAACTCCAATGGACATAGAGAAGAGATAGATAAGGAAGGGCATATGATGAAAATCATTGATCGATTGTAGAAAGATGCCCAAACTCATCGAGAAGAAAGAAAAAAAATCAGGAAAGATCAGGATAAACAAGGTGAATTCAACTTAAAGTTGATGAAGATCCTGGAAAGAATAAAAAAGAAATTGGATAAGGAGAGTGACTCAAGAAAAACAGGGATTCACATGATCCTTGAGAAGAAAAGAAGATCGAGAAGTGTTAGCAGGCATTGTCGTCACTCCCCGAAACACTCCAATAAGGAGGCACACAGTTGTTCAAGCCCGTCTCCTACCAGAAAGCACAAAAGATCTAGAGTGGATGAACTGAAGGGAGAAATGAACAATATTAAGCCTCCTACGTTTGATGGAGAACAAAAGAAGGAGGAAGATCTCGAAACCTAGTTACTTGGCATGCATAAATATTTCCAACTGCAGAATTATTCCTCTCACGAAGAAGGAAGAATTGCAATGTATCAAATGAAAGTAAAAGAATCCATGTGGTGGGATCCACTTGTGCAGGTACAACACATTAGAGAGAAAGATATCACTTGGAAATAATTCAAGAGGTATTTCGAGAAGAAATACTTGACTAAAAGATACTATGACAGAAAGATGAAAGAGTTCTTTGAACTCAAGTTGGGCAACATGACCATTGATGAGTATGAACGAAGATTTTTGGAATTATTGAAGTATGTTCCATTCATCAAGGATGAGACTATCAATATTCAGAGGTATTTAAGTGGATTTCCAACTTCCATTGGTGACAAGATTCAATATGATGATCCTAAGACTATGGAAGAAATGATAAGGAGAGTGAAATGCTTGTATGAGTAGCAAAGAGAGAAGCCTACTTTCCGGAAGGCTTGGGAAAACAAGAAGAAATTCCAGATGGATCAGAGGAAAAAGGGAACTAAGCCACCCTTTTTCAGAAACAGTTCTCAAGGAAAGCCATCGTTTAGAGAGTCGAGGATGGTTGACGTAGGAGAAAAAAGGCCAAGGAAGACGCCCATTCAGTGTTGAGGCTGTCAGGGGAACCACAAGTACAGAGATTGTCCCCATAAAAATGACAAAGTGAGGGCTGTCCATAATGTTCAGCAAGATGAAACATTGGAGGACATGGGAAATAGAATGCCAAGGATCTACACTGCCGTGGACAACAAGCAAGCTGAATATCATTCGCACATGATTGAAGTGGAAGGTATGATTAAAAACCAACCATTTACTATTTTAATTGATTCAGGGGCTAGCCATAGCTATATGGATCCTAGAGTGGTGGAAAGTTTGCATTTGTCGAGAAACAAACATGAGAAGTCTTGGTTAGTGTAGCTGGCTACAGGAACCAAGAGGAAAGTCACAGTTAGTTAAGTCATGTCCAGTGGACATGAATGGACTGAGCACAAAGGATGAATTGAACATTCTTCCTTTAGGTTCTTATGACTATCTAATTGGGATGGACTGGTTGGACCAACACCATGCCATCTTGGATTGTTGTAGCAAGACAGTCACTTGCCTAGATGAGGAAGGAAATCAGAAAACAGTCCAAGGAATTCCCAAAGCTGTTTCTATCAGAGAAATCTCAGCAATGCAGCTGAAGAAGTGCTATAGAAAAGGATGTCAATTATTTGTAGCCCATGTGGAGGAAGCATCTAAGGATGAAGTCTCAAAGATTGGAGATCATGCGATACTAAAGGAGTTTGAAGATGTATAAAGGACTGATGACCTCTTCGATCAGTTGAAGGATGCAAAGATATTTTCAAAGATAGACCTCAGGTCGGGATATCACCAGGTAAGGATAAAGGATGAATACATCAAAAAGATCACCTTTAGAACAAGGTACGGTCATTACGAGTTCACAGTGGTGCCGTTTGGACTGTCAAATGCACCCGCTATTTTTATGTGTTTAATGAATGGTGTATTCAGGGACTATCTAGACAAGTTTGTCATAATATTCCTGGATGACATTTTGGTGTATTCCAAGTTGGAGGAAGAGCATGAAGAACATTTGAGGATGGTGTTGTAGGTGCTAAGAGAGAACCAATTGTATTCCAAGTTGAGAAAATGCTCATTTTATCAGGAGCATATCCATTACTTGGGGCATATTATTTCAAAGGACGGGATAGTTGTAGATCATGAGAAATTGAGGCCATTAGAGAATGGTCAACACCAAAGAATGTTATGGAAGTCAGATCCTTTATGGGTATCGATGGTTATTATAGAAGGTTTATCGCAGGGTTCTTGAGAATAGCTCACCTTATCACTTCCTTGCAAAGAAAAGAGCAGAAATTTCAGTGGACAGAGGATTGTGAGAAAATATTCCAGCAATTGAAGCAATTTTTAACCAGTGCTCCAATCCTGAGGATTGCAGATCCAAATGAATATTTCATGGTATGCACAGATGCATGCAAAGAAGGACTGGGAGTATTTCTCAGTCAGAATGGATTCGTAATCTTTTATGAATCCATAAAGTTGAAAGAGCACGAAAGGAACTATGCAACTCATGATTTGGAGTTGGCATACATAGTACACGCTCTAAAGAAATGGAGATATTACCTCATGGGAAGGATGTTCGAACTGAGAACATACCATAATAGTCTGAAGTATTTGTTTGATCAACCAACCTTGAATGCTAGATAGAGTAGGTGGCTGGAGTTTCTCTACGAGTACGATTTTGATATCAAGCATATCAAAGGGAAGGAAAACAAAGTGGTTGATGCACTCAACAAGAGAGTGCTTGAATTACATTCTACAACCATTAGCATGTATCAAACGGATATTAAAATCATAATTTTGGAGGCTACAAATACATATTTGTAGTACAAGGATTTGGTAGAAAAACTACAGCAAGGTAAGATGCCACAGAAAGTGACAATTTATAAATTAGGGGCTGATGGAATAATTCTGTACAAGAACAAAATTTATGTACCTAATGTCTAGGATTTGAAACTTGTGATTTTGCATGAGATGCATAATGTGCTTTATGATGGACACCCTGGATATCAGAAAATTGTGGCAGCAGTCAAGAGCCATTAATTTTGGCTAGGCATGAAGAAATAGATTGTTGAATACATCACAAGATGTATGGAGTGCCAGAAGGTTAAAGCTGAGCACAGACACCCAACAAGGTTGCTACAACCTTTACCCATTCCTGAGTGGAAGTGGGAAGTGGTGACAATGGATTTCATCACGGGATTGCCCAGAACAGGCAATCAACATGATTCAGTCATGGTGGTAGTGGACAAGCTTACAAAAGATGCCCATTTTATTCCATTAAAGACTACTCACAAGGCAACAAATGTTGCTGATATTTTTATGAAGGAAGTGGCACGATTGCACGAAATTCCCAAGACAATTGTGTCTGACAGAGACCCGAAATTTACCTCAAATTTCTTGAAAGGGTTATTCAAGGGGTTCATAACTAATCTAAACTTTAGCATAGCCTATCATCTTGAGTCTGATGGGTAGACAAAGTGGGTGAATCGAGTGATAGAAGACATATTGAGGATGTATGTGATGGAAAAACCATCGAAATGGGAAGACTACCTACACTTGGTAGAATTCACCTACAATAATGGGTATCAAGCATCATTAAAGATGAGCCCATTTAAAGAATTTTATGGTAGAAAGCACAATACTCCAGTGAGCTGGGATAATCCAGCTGATAGGGCAGTAGTTGGACCAAAGTTGCTCAAGGAAATGGAAGAGTAGATGCTAAAAATTAAGCAGAATTTGAAATCTGCCCAAGACATGCATACAAGTTATGCTGATAAGAACAAAACCCACAGAGAATTTAAAGTGGGTGACCATGTTTTTATGAAATTGAAATCTAACAGAATTTCCCTGAAGCTGGGAAGCTGCTCCAAGTTGGAAGCCAGATTTTGTGGGCCATTTGAAATCCTAGAAAGGATTGGGCCAGTTGCATATATGCTTGCATTACCTGCATCAATGATTGTACATAATGTGTTTCATGTTTCTTTTCTTAAGAAATATATACCTAATGCTAATCATGTAATTGATTGGAATGTGATTCAGGTGGAGCAAGAAAGTGTCCTACAAGTGCATCCTGTGTGCATATTGGACCGAAAAAGCAAACAACTCCAGAATCGATCCATAGGGCTTGTAAAGGTCCAATGGACCTGGTGCGGTCCCGAGGACGCGATATGGGAGCATGAGGATGATATACGGGCATAATACTCGCATCTTTTTGAATTTTTGAAATTCTTGTTGATGCTGTGTGAAAGATGCACTAAATATAGTGCAAAAATAAGGGGAGAGGATTGTAATATCCCCAAGGACGAGCCCTGCTGTAATCATGTTTATGAATTGTAAATCATGTTTTGTAGGCTGGTGAGCCAAGTATTGATAAGCTGGTGGGATTATGTGTTTATTAGGCCAGAGAGCCTAAGTGTTAAAGGCCACGAGCCTGTTTTTGTATATGTAATATCTAGAACTTTAATAAAGATTAAACATTGTTGCGTGCAGTCCGACCACGAAGAAAGAGTGATGGGGGACTAATCTTCCATATGGTGGGTAAGGGAAAAAGGGGCTGAAGGGTTGGAAAGAGGGGCTAAGATTAGGGGATTAAGTCCTTGAGAATAATATTTTATTATTATTCTAAAGATGTGTGACAAAACATGTTTTTATCTTAAGTCTCGGGAGAGGCAACGCATGCAGCTCCAATGTGTGCAAAATGGAACATGTGCAGCTCCAGGAAGACAAGTGTCAACCTGGGTGCATGCGGTTAAAAACTGAAGTGTCAACTGAGTTGGGGGGGTCCTCCATTCGTTTGTCCGTCTGTCTGAACCATGTTTCTATGTGTCTGATCTCTACGTTGATTCCTGGTCATGAAGCTATGAAACCCGTGTTACCTGAACTGTGCATTGTCTTAGTGGCCTGTTGTCGTTTTCTGCCATCTAAACTACTTGAGTCTGTGTTCGACCTCTGCATTGATTGAGCCATGTCACAAACCCATGGATTGAGTTGAATCACCTATGTATCCTATGAGTCGAGCCTATCCACTTTTGCAGAGTTGAGTCCATACCCGAACTGTCTTTGGGTTGCTTCCTTCTGTTTCACGAGTGGTGTTGACCAGTTGATGTTGCTGCTATCCTCACTGTGTTAGAATTGGTTCGAAATTGGTTGAATAATCGGGTTTTCAGGTCCGTGGTTGAAGAGGCAGGTTGTCAGGCCTGTGAGAAACTCTCTCCAAGTGAGAGAGTTCATTGGGAAGTGTTTTTATCCTAGAGAGAGTCCAACACCAGCTACGAAGCTCTAAAAATTCCTGATCTGGCCTATTGCTGAGACCCAGAGAGGGAGGTGAAGCACCGATGGAATGTTCTTGTGAATGTGTATAATATCGGGTGGAACATGCATGTGGGGAATGAGAGTCCGTGAGTAGTGGGCGTAAGAAGACTCCTAGAGAGAATCCTTCCGGTTGCTCTGTGCAGTTTCCTGTAACCTCAACCTAGTTTGGGATTTCCTTGCCCTGGGTGTAGCTTGGTCCCATCTCGGGGGTGACCCATTGCTGAGCATGATGAGCAGCGTGGTCTAAGGCTAGGAGGATCTTGGAAGGTTTGTACATAGTTGGTGGTGTATTACAGTTTCAAAGATAAGTATCATTATGTGTTTTAATTTTGTACTTAATTAAAATGCATGCCTGTGATGATTGTAATATTATCATGTATTCCGTTGCAATGATATTTGCTGTTAATTCTGTTTAATTCTGTACGTTAAAAGTAATACCATGATTACTCTGTATTGTTGGTTAAATTTCCATAAATCTGTTAATTAAATTTAATATGCATGTTACATATAAATTTATGAGAATGTTTCACATAATAGTGTTGCCCAACTGTGGGGTTGATGGCTAGGGACGTTACATTTAAGGCCATGGGAATGAGCCGTCAGTCACACGGGTGAAAGGTCTAAAGGAGGCGTCCTCCTTCTGTAAATGTGTTGAACCTGCACAAAATAGATCTAGCTAGAAAATACTACACACATTTGCAGAGAGAAATTGAGAAAGAAGAAGTAAGATAGAAAGAATGGAATAATTCTTATTAACTGTATTCCACACTCAAAGAGTGAATAATTTAAAATAGATATAGGATACATAAGTAACTAATGAGCCATAGCGGTGGTATAGATTGATCTGGACATACACCAACAGTTACAAGAGTAAACTGCCACCTAGTCTAGTATCTCAGGAAGTTATGGGAGTGAACTGCCACCTAGCTGAGTTAACTAGTCAACTAGTCTTCAGTTAACTGACTGAACAAAGAGTGGTGAGTTGGTGATGATCCCAATGTTGCATGGTGAAAAAACCAATGCAACATCTAAACTCAACTCAACTAGTCAAACT
>ML796309.1:192179-215581 GCA_009831015.1 Picea engelmannii | reverse complement strand
TCAGGTAGTTACGGGAGTGAACTGCCACCTAGCTGAGTTAACTAGTCAACTAGTCTTCAATTAACTGACTGAACAAAGAGTAGTGAGTTGGTGATGATCCCAATGTTGCATGGTGACAAAACCAATGCAACATCTAAACTCAAGTCAACTAGTCAAACTGAAGTGTCAATTGAAAGAGAATATTCTCCAGGTGGAATATTCTCCCCTAAAATATAGGAGACTGGATAATGACTAATTATGATTAATAAACAAGGAATAACCTTAGGAAAAATAAATCCTAGGTGTGTGTGAAGTAACTCCAACACCTTCCACCAGGTTTGAACTTAGAAATCCTGCGAAGGGTAGATTCAAGAGGTCGACATGACTTTAACGTTCCAGTAAGTCCTACCTCGACTCTCTTGCAGGCTTACATCCCATAAATCTCTAAATGATAGGCTGAGGCAATCAAAAGACCATTCAAAACATGGATTCATAGAGAGAAAAATACATATTTATACTTTATCCAACAATACATAACCCAGTCATAAATATGTAAATATATATTCAACCATCATTTCCAATTCAATACACAGAGTATGAAAACACTTATCAGAAAACCATAATTCGTGAAGTGACTACTGAAAGGGTGCCTATTTCCACCCAACCATAGGCACAACCAATCCTAAATGGATCTACCACTGGCCACCCCTGAGCTAGTCCATGATGCTCTGAGAGAGACTCTGTCTTCTTTCTCAGTCACAGTCAGGGACGAAGGTTACTCTCCTCCTCCCACATGATCTTGGAAACTGATTTTCTCTATACCAAGCAAGGAGGTCTGCATGATTACTTCCACAGTCACTCGTCAAACTCATTTATCATCTTGTAATGAAAACCCTGCGTATAGTTTCATACACCCAAAATGAGCCTATTTCCAAATTCTTCCAGGAACCAAAGAGTTACACAACGTTCTTTTCTCTTCTCCTGATTGGTATTTCGATTATGGTCTCTTCGTCTATCTATGCCCACAAATTATGTTATTTCCTTTCCTTCTTCATCAAGGTTGTGTGGGTCTGAATCCCCAGCTCGTGGTCAGGTCTGGAAGTATTGCAGATGGGTAATCTGCTCCATCTCCTCATTAAATCTTGAGGAGGACTCTTGCAACTACCACTCTGACAGGTAATTCATATCTGGGTCAGAGAATCGTTCTAGGTCCAAGCCATTAATTCTAGTAAGATACTGGTTTGGTGGGGGTCATCTCAACCATTTCTAGTTCCCCTCACCATCTCTCTCATAACATCCATGGTTTATCTTGGAAAACCCCCCTTTCAACAATTATCCAACACTTATCCATTTTATATTAATAACAAAAAATACAAACATTTACCTTTTATACAAAGGTTAATCAAATAAAACATTCACACATATCTAGTCTTCCATAGTCTCGTGGCCAATTATAGTTATATTTACAAACTGGGGGAAAAAAGGGTATTACATACATACACCAGAACAAAGACACTTAGCACCATTATCCACAGTTGAACCCAAGAAATTTTAGGAAGCTAATAATGATGAACATTGGATCAAGGCCATGGAAGAAGAACTAAATCAAATAGAGAAGAATGAAACATGGGAACTAGTTCAAAGACCTAAGGACAAAAATTTGGTTGGTACAAAATGGGTGTTCAGAAACAAACTAAACTAAAATGGATAGGTAACCAGAAACAATGCAAGGTTAATATGCAAAAGGATATGCTCAAGTTGAAGGAGTAGATTTTGAAGAAATGTTTCCCCCTGTTTCCAGAACGGAAGCAATTAGAATGATCTTGGCCTATGCATGTTCCAATATAATCAAAGTATATTAGATGGATGTCAAATCAACATTTCTAAATCGTGAATTAGAAGAATAATTCTACATCAAACAACCATAACGATTTCTACCGTTAGAAAGAGAGGATTACATTTATAGATTGAAGAAAGCTCTGTATGGACTCAAGAAAGCCCCTAGAGCCTAGTATTCAATATTGGACAAATATTTACAGGAACAAGGATTCAAAAAGGGTAATGTAAATCAAAATATCAATGTGAAAGTTTATAGGGACATCATACTCATCATCGAAGTATATGTGGATGACATCATCTTTGGAAGTGACGATGACAAGATGAGTAAGAAGTTTTCCAAATACATGTAGAACGAGCTTGAAATGTCACTACTTGGTGAGTTGAATTTATTTTTGGGACTCCAAATATCTCATATAGATGAAGGTATTTTCATCTCACAAACCAAGTACACCAAAGAAATGTTGAATAATTTAAGAATGGAAGATTGCAAACCCATAAGTACTCCCATGGTGACTGGTTTCAATTTGAGCAAAGATGATGAATCTAAGGAAGTAGATCAAAGACTATATAGATCAATGATTGATAACTTAATCTATGTGACAACCTCAATAATAGATGTAGTGCAAGCAGTTGGATAGGTTTCCAAATTTCAAGCAACACCAAAGGAAACTCATGTGCTGGCAGTAAAAAGAATCTTCATGTATCTTAAAGGAACAAAAAAATTTGGATTATGGTATTTGAAAGGGAATGAGATGACTATGGTAGCGTACGCAGATGCAGAATGTGCATGAATAATTGATGATAAAAGAAGTACTAGTGGAGAAACATTCTACTTGGGTGATTTTCTGGTATCCTGGTTAAGAAAAAAACAATCCTCAGTATCATTGTCTACAACATAAGCATAATATATTACAAAAACATGTTGTACTCATGTTCTCTAGATGAAGCAAAATTTGTAGGACATACAAGTAAAATAAGATGAGCTCATCTATATCCTTTGTGAAAATACCAGTGCTATAAGTATATCCAAGAATCCAGTAATGCAATCCACGACCAAACATATTTTGATCAAGTTTCACTTTTTGCTGGAACAAGTTACAAAAAAGAATAGTAAGTTGGAATACATTGGGGAAAAAGAAACAAATGCATATATATTCACTAAACCTCTCCCAAGAAAGACATTCGAGTATCTTCAACTTAAACTTGGAGTAGTTTCTGCCCCACAATGATCTACATGACTTTTTGCAAAGAAAACAAGGGAAGATAAATCATTAGGAAGGGTTAAACTATGAAGACAATATTTTTCAATGGTTATATTATTGATGTCAGACCAGTCAATAAAGGAACCTTAATATGAATTATTTATATATATGTTAGTGGTTTACATCATCAAGAAGCAACAATGGACAAAAAACATCAGAGGAGAGAAAGAACAAAAGCATGAAAGAAAGTTCAGAAGCATGAAGAATGGGAAAGAGATTGTCAAAAGAAGGTATACTTTCAGGGGGAGTAACCCTATTCCATTGATATCAAAGGGGGAGAGAAATAAAAGAAGCATGAAGACAGGGGTAGAATTATTTGCAGGGAGAGCATGTGTTGCGATCAATGCCAAAGGGGGAGATTGTTGGAAAATTGGTTGTCATTGATGTCAACATTAGAAGAAGTATAGAAGCCTATAGAAGTAATGGGTATAATTGAAGAAGTCTCCAAAGTGGTCCCCTTATGGCGTAGTGTTGATCATGGTCCTCATGGGAAGATGATTTGAAGAAGTCTACAAGAATCCTAGAGGTGTGGTCATGAAGCGTGAAGTTGACTAAGGAAAAATAGGTTCAAGAATGTTACAAGTACATGAAAAACCCTCATATATGGATAGTCCTCATCATGACATTTCCAATGGTAGGTGGTACACCATGTGGTTCCTCACGGTTGAGGATTTATGATCTCTTGAAGTTGAAGACTCAAAGTAATGATTAAGAAGCCCCCAATTGGTTGAAAAAATAAGTTACAAGTTGGCACAAAATTAATTAAAGGAGAAAAGTTGTTGCAACTAAAAGTTACAGGTCATACCTAAAGACAAGTAAAGGAGTTGGTTTGAAAAAGTATAAATACACCTCAAGAATCCTCTCATTTGAAGATACACAAGTTCATTGATTGTTTATCTATCAAGTGATCTCTTAGTGAATCTAATGTAGCGAATATGAGGACGTGAATATGAAGTAGTGAAGAAAGGGAGAAGGTATGGGAGTAGCAGAGGAGAGTGAAGGGTTTTTGAAAACCCTAATTTAAATGACCCTGCGGGTTAGGTTTAGAGCTTCCCATGAGGCACCCCCGCAGGTTGATCGAGGATCATCACATGAGGCCTCGCCATATGACTTCTCTCTTTCCAGCGAGGATGAGGCAAATTTGATGAAGATGCTATCGTGTGTTGGTTGAAGATGATATCGACTAGGTTGGTCTATTGGTCTGAGTTGATATGCATCAGGTTTTATTCCTAAGTAAATGTATGTTTTTATGTATATTTGATGCTTGTATCATGGATGGTTTGGCACATGCTTAAGGCGTGTCTTGGAGGACTTTTGGTACATGGTTGCATAAGGTTGAGGTACATGTATTGGTGATATTGATACATGTTTGAGACATATCCTTGGTACTTGGTTTATGGATGTTATGGTTCATTGTTAGAGGCACATCTTTGTGATATTGACACACATTTGAGGTATATACTTGGTATATGGTTTTGGATTTTATATACTTGGGGCATATCTTATGGTACATGGTTCATAGAGAATATGGTAAATGCTTGAGGTATATTTTGGCACATGGTTTGGATTCTTGATGTTGGGCATATGTTTTGATGTTGGTATATGATCTATGTGAGTGGATGGGGTTGATGATGATGATGTATCTGTATCAGTGACGGTGGCAAAGATAATGACAATTACAGGTTGATGTATCAATATCAGTGACAATGACAAAGACAATGATAGTTAGAGGTTGATGTATCAGTATCAGTGATGGTGACAGTGGTAGTGACCGTTTGATTCTACACTTATATTTCAAGGCGAAAGAAAGGGACACGGAAAGGGGGTCGTAGCCTCCTTCCAGTTGATTGTAGAAAATACAGGGAGTTGGATCTTCCTTCAGTTTGAAGCCTATAAATTAGGGGTGTTGGGGTTTCCTTCTAGTTGGAGTTAAAGAATATAGGGAGTTGTAGCTTCCTTCGGGTTAGAGCCTGTAAATAGGGGATTGGAGCCTACTTCCAGTTGACACTGGAGAATTTGGAATTTGGTGCTTCCTATGAATGTAATGTTTGATATTTAAGAAAAATAATGTGGTTTTTTCCCATTTGGGTTTCCATGTAAAAATCTCTTGTGCACTATATGATGTGACATATTATTGAATGGAACTGTTTATTGTTCTATGTTCATGAAAATTTAAATGAAGGCATAAGTGATAAACTGCTGATGATTTGATGCATACATATTCTGGTTAAAAGTGGTAAAAACTGCATAATACTGATTCACCCCCCCTATTATTCCAACAAGTACATTATACTTAGTGCCCGAGTGTATATTTTAAACATGAGCATCGTACACTTTTGAAACGATAAATATTATTGTACGTTATGTCATTTATGGAAGATGTTTTTTTCTCAATAATTTGTACCAAGTGCGTTATTATAACTAACGTGCATAATTTCATATGACTCCTCAAAATGCACCGATTTCTATAGTATGGCACACACCATCTAGTGACTTCATAAGAATACATTGCACTAATATGTATATATTTTAATTAACGCTTTTTTTAACAAATTTTCAATTAATCATTTCAAAATCAAATATTTTTTATAACAATTTTTTATAAATATTTTTGTTATTGCATTTTGATATAATGATTGCATTAATGCATTATCTAGAGAATTATAGCTCTATTATTTGTAACAATGTAAATCATTCACATATTAATTATTCAACAATGCAATATTTTACAACATTCGACAATGCAATAAAATAATAAACTTGTTTTATTATATATGAATAAGAGACCCATTGACATACAAAAATGGACAACGTAATGGTCCGCAATAATCAAATTGCAACCAATATGAAATTGTTACACTTATTGGTAACATATCCTCATGCAATTGGGACAATATGTCGAGTACATTAAACAAATCCTTGATTTTCAGAGACAAATATTCCAGAAAATACAACTTGTAGTAAGATTCAAATATATTGATATTCATTAGTTGAACTGTTGTCATCGCTCGAGTTGCGTACATGCCTAATTTGTTAATCATTTGTAGACAATATTGTACTTTGGTTATTTAAGCTAATGTTTTATTGATCAACTTGTTTTTTATGTTCTTCCCTTTCATATTCCATCTACAAAAATAGAAATAAATTGTAATAAGTACACACACACACACACATACACACATACATAGTAGAATATACATGATTGCGTGAATAAAAAAAATATGTTAGCACCAACTCTTTCATAAACAATACACATTCTTTTGAAGCCATGCTTCATGCATTCTCTCAAAATATTCTTTGTTGGATGCATTCCATACTTTGTTTCATGCATATTAAATACACCATGCCAAAGCACAGTCGATATAATTAATATATAGTTTTTTTGTTATTTTATTAATTATAAAACAAGGGAAGTTAAACAACATAGCTACTTACAAATTGTTCAATTAAACTTTCATACTTCAACATATACTCACAACCCATACTTAACTCAATGTTTATCAATTCATGGGTTGAATCATCTTTGTATGTTAGAACCTATTAGAAGACATCCATGGATATGCGCAAAATTATTTTTTTAAATATATAGATCACAATAAACATGAAATTTTAAGAAAGGTCGAAAATGTAAATACTCTTAAAGTTTGCGATCAACCCTTTTATTCCTCGTCGTCCCGTATTATGGGTTGAATGGGTTCTATTTTTTTCCCTTTTTTGCAAAAAAATTGATCCAAGTGGATATT
Source organism: Picea engelmannii (assembly GCA_009831015.1). Classification (NCBI taxonomy): domain Eukaryota; kingdom Viridiplantae; phylum Streptophyta; class Pinopsida; order Pinales; family Pinaceae; genus Picea; species Picea engelmannii. The sequence goes on along the minus strand of ML796309.1, from coordinate 208,758 downwards.
GGGGGCCACCCACCTATTCCACTAATTTAGAATGGTTCCACATCTTGACATATTTTCTATAGTTTTTCGTGTCCCAAACTTCAAAGGTCATTTTGAGGCCCTAAATGACGTTTTTTTGGCACAACAACACTCAATATGTTGTTGAAGGAAAATAATGGGCCATTTGGAATGTGTACTTCTTGGCTAGACCTTTTTGATCGGCTACTGAGTGCCCCAAACAGAGATAGTATTCAAAATTTACACCCTTGGAAAGTTGACATATCAACTAACCACATCGGGGCCTACAAACCTTTTGGCGTTTCATCTTTTGGGGTTAGAGTTTTCTCATTGATTCTTTATCTTAAAATTCCTTTTGGCTGCTTTTTAATCAACTTCTTATGAATGAGCGTAGCTGACACATCTCTCTCTTCACGGATAATCTACCACCATTCTAGCTAGTTTGTGTGCTTTGCATTTTGCAGTATTTTGTATTCCATTCATTAATAGAATCTGAGTTTAATTACATTACAATGTTTCTTGCAATATCTCTATGTGATTCCTTGTTATATCTCTTCCTTCATGTTGTTCTATGCCTAGTTTGGATAAAAAACAATTGAAAATTAGTATTTCACACGATAATTAAATTCGATGGACATAAAGGAATAAATAAATGAGTACATATCTATGATGCACATTGTAGCTGGGATGACTCCTCTCGTGACACAATTATGTTCATTTATTTTACCATATTCTTCTACAATTTTCTGGACATCCCTACCGATATGTGTTGGTTTTCCCCTAGTTTGTCCCTTGGAATTACAAAAATATTTCTGAAAAAATAAAAATAAAAAAATCATCAGATATAATAATTACGTATACTTTTACAAAATATGATACCGGTGCATATAATAACTTAATACAGACTGGGGTGTCAACCATATTTATACATACCGATGCATATAATAACTTAATACAGACCGGGGTGTCAACCATATTTATACATACCGGTGCTTCAACCATATTCATATGCACCCGTATATTATAACAATGATGTTGTAAAATTGAAAACATTTTACAAATTTTTGTATTCAACCGGTGCTTTATAAATTAAGAGAAGCACAAATTCCTAAGTACCGTTTATTACACACCATCAACCTGTGAACAAATTTAAGACATGATAGTTTCCATATGAAAAATGAAATTATTTCCATTTAAAACTCAACATTTCTCTTTGTAAGAAAATGCACCCCGATGCTTATCTAGGTACAGTAAGCATCACCTATCGTGAAAAGTTTTTTTTTTTAAATTATTATTTCTAATCTAAATTAACTGGTTTTGTTGACAGAAAAATACGCACCGATGCTTTTCCTATGTACATAGCGCACCATTAACATCAAAGGCATTAACAAAACCCCTACATTGACATCACTGTTTGGGATCCAATGCAATGAGTGGCTTCATTGCAACGGATAGGAAACACCCATATATAAAGAAACAAACCCTATAAAAAAAATTTGCTTAAAAAAATTCTCCTTATGAAAATAGAAAGAGAAAAAAAAAGGTGAGGAAATTAGGGCTTCCAATATTGAAGGTAACTATGAAACCCTTTTTTTGCTTGGGAATGCACTGAAAATTGTTTGAATTAAATAGGGGAAAGATTAATATGATTAATTGAATGAACTCATACACCTAAAATTTCTCCTCTGCAGATTTCTATGTGATCTACATTAATCTCTTTTGAATTTGGCTCTTCAAAAAAAATCCACCCACTCCAAAGTCTTTGTTGATAAATCTTTGTTGCACAAATCTCCCTTCTAAATTTTGGCAAAAAAAATAAAAGAATGAATAGGGTTTTCATTTGTAAACACAAAAACTAAAATTCCTGCTCATTTTTTCGTTGTACATTTTTGCGCATTGATGATAAATGCACACATTTTTTTTTCTTTTTTAATCGAAAATTATATTTTTGGTTATTATACAGTGAGTCATCAATGTGGTGTGTGCGTATAACACATCGATTTATTTTTTCGTAATAAGTTTCAATGAATTGATAGTAACAACACATTATTTTTCTAACTTGTTTAATTCGATGTGCTATACAATTAGAAACACAACTATGTGGTGTGTAAGTAATATCACATCGTACGACAATTTAATTTGTAAAATGCAAATGCAAACATCCACATTTAAATTTTGTGGAGGAAATAACGGGGGTAGTCTTTGGTGATTTGCTCAATTAAACATGTCGGTGAGTTTGGTTTATCAAAAATCACCAGTGCGTCTTTATATGATTAAGCACACCGTGAATTTATAAAAGTTATATTAAATTCTATTTGAAGTTAGACTGTTACATGCTGCCCAAGTTGATGGTTTTGTCTTGTTATCCCCTAGCCTGGGCATAACTAAGGAGATTATGTCTCGAGGCCCACAGGTCCTAGACATGGAGTACTAAGAGACATATCGACTTGAGCATGGCCCTGGAGGGACCATCCTTTCATTTTTTAGTGCCTCCACTTTATCAACAACAACAACATCCATCACATCGGCTTGGTCTTGTAGCAGAAATGGATCTTGATCCATGAGGTAATGAGTTCGGGTATCATGGTATGTGTCACTCTGATCCTCAAAACCTTTGAATATGTGCATCTAATTCTTTTTTATTCTAACGTGTGCTCAGACCTTATGCTTTTCCACTTGACCACACCTAGGGGGAATGATAGGATTCCCTAGTAAGTTGGTACCCATAGGGTTTGAGTTTCCACTGGGGGGATTCATGAAAGGCCATCATCCACTCCCACCATACTTACCACTTTGCATCCTTTTCCTGCTAATCCATCCCATTACACTGGTATGGGCATTGGGTTGGCCAAATATCTAAGGGTTGTATCTTACCTTATGGGAAGAAGGGGCTAAAGGCCCAGAGGGTAAAAGTAGTTGGAAAAATATAAAATACAAAAGAATGAAACCTTGATATGCTTCACCTAGAGATCCCCGAGAAAGTAATAAAAAACTTCTCAACAAGAAACATAGGGACCCATAAAAAATAATGAATCAAGACCTAGTTAGAGGATAGGGGGTCTCATCATGAGCAAACCTATTAGGTCCATTGGCATGTAGCGATATGACACTATTGAGAGCTGGTCACCACACTAGGGTAGTGGCTCTTGGTGGCATAGCCAAGAGAAAGGGGGTCTGATCATGAGCTAGCCTTCTCATTTCCATGAAATGCGTGTGGGTAACATTGTCACCACTGGTCACCACACCAGGGCATTGTCCCCTAACTAGCCTCTTGTAAAAAAAAGAAATAAGAATAAATGATAAAAGGCATGAATGGGCTTGGAAACATTTGCATCCATGACAAGGTGAAACTCACCCTCTTTAGAGGAACCCACAGGTAAGCTATACATTTCCCTGCTATCACTGCACCCATTTCCCATACGTAAGCTATACATTTCCCTGCTATCACTGCACCCATTTCCCATACATCCCTTGCCACCTCATACACTCACATGGCCTAGATTTGAATTCTCCTGGGAACATCCCACATCCAATGAGCATTATCCCAGTAGGATGTCCTAGAGTCCCATCCAAAATTGGCTTGTAGATTAGCATAATGTCTTTGAGCACTTGTCAGGGTAAAATGGTTTTCATGCACATGTTTAATAACTTGATGATTAGATGTGATTGACATTGCTATGATCCTAGTGACTTATGATCCCATAGAGGGGGTATTTGTTGATGTTGCAGGGCCACACCCGATGGACAGGTATCCGATGGACATGTACACATGGGGAGATGATTTTTTCAGACCTTGATGGGGATAAAATCCCACTAGATGGATGTTGAGACCCCATCTAGAGGCAGAGAATATTAGAGGATTGCACCGGAGAGAGAGGAGGACGTTTGACTAGGGACAACCTGGCAGGCCTAGACCTAGGGGGGATGTTCCCTTTCCACCATGATGTAGGCCTTGGAAGGACCATGATGTCACCTAGGTCACCCATGACATCACACAACATTTTGGAATGTTTTGGAGGCAGTTGTGTGCCAAGTGGCATGTGTGGCAGGTTCCTAAGTCCCAAGAAGGCCTAATGTTTTTCTCCAAGAGGCCAACGTTGCTAAAAAAGGGCCTAATGTCACCCTAAAAGGGCATGACATCACATTATCAACTTGTTTTAGGGTTTTAATTATGACATTTAATGTAATAACTGGATATTATTTGTAACTGGCATGTCGACCTTTTTGACCTAATTCTGGTCATTAGTATTGTATAAATAAGGGGAAAATCCATGTTATTTTAGATCATCTTTCAATCACACTTGTGAGGACTGAAATTTTCACCCTCTTTAGGGTTTATTGGCTGAAAATTTAAGCGCACTTCTTGGAGGAGGCTTAATTTGGCGTTTCTTGGCATTTTTCTTGGTGGAAAATCTTCAACTAGGCTTATTGCTAGATTATTATTAGTGGATGTAAGTGAATTTATGAAATCCTTCTTTTCTTTGAATGGTTATGGTGTATTTACTTTGCATTTATTCCAATATTTTGAAATTGCTAGTTTAACACCCTAGGAGAACAAGCACATGTTATTGTCCTTGTCTTAACAATGTTTCACCTATACTAGATTGTGCTAGAAACCCTACCTTTGAAGCATTGTACTAGATCCTTGCCATTGAAGCACTCTATTGTCATTTGCTTCATCAAGCCATTAATTGTTTCAAGCTTGAGCTAAAGAAGAAGGAAAATCACTAGGGCCTAGGTTTACCTACTTCCTAGTATCTGTTTTCCTTCTAAGGCTTGTTGATTGAGGCCTTGGCTTACCAACACCTCAATCTTCATCCTTCTTAGTCATTAGATATTACATTATCATTTGTTTCCTTCAAGTTTTTCTGCCACAAGTGACTCCATTAGCCCTGAAAGACACTAATTTAGACCTTAAAATTGTTTGATTGATTAAACCTACTCTCAAATATTTTACGTCAAGCAAACTACAAACACTTTCTAACCCTAGAATAACTTGACCTACTAACAACATTGTTGTTGTTACCAAAGTAAGATACAACCATTAGATGCAACATTAAAATCTCATAAAAGAAGTTGAAAAGGCTGAATTATACCTTGTCTTATGTGCTTTTATCAAATTCTAGTGTTATGATTTCAATGATTAATGATTTTTAGTCATTTTGAAGCTATTTTCAAGACATTTTATGTGAAGTATTGCTCTATAAAGATTGTTGTTATAAAATTTCTGTTTACTTCATCATATTCAACAAATTTCTTTTATTAATAAAGTCCATGGTTTTATGAAGTGCTAACCAATAAGTGTACTTGCAAATACATATTTTTTTTGTTTCTCTGTTTTGGGCAGGTACACTTTGACACATTATCTCTTCATTGGTTATAAAACCGAACTTTCTGATCGGTGGTGACTTGTGAGAGGGGATCTTTACCTAGCCACTTTGAATTTTCCTTCTCAAACCCCTAGGTCACCGGGGACGTCTCCCTTGGGCCTACCACCCTAAATAGAAAGGGACATCCTATTGAGGTGATAGTGATAGGATAGTCTCCCGTTACACCAATTTTCTCTTCATTGTCTTCTCTTCTATCAAAGTACATATTGTGCGATAACATTTTGGTGCCATTGTCGGGGAACACTAAGTCAATCTTCCTCAAAAGACACTTTTTCGGTAAGCCTTTCCTCAAGAATATTTAGCTTACAAGATTACCTAGCGTCTCCACTAAGGGTGATTCCCCTATCTCTTTGATAATTTCAAGAAAATTATCTAGTGACTCCACAATCCACGAGGAGGTACACCAGCCCTCCCAAATCCTTTAGAATAAATCCTCCCCGAAACTCTCCTATAGTAAAATCACTTTTCGGAGGAAATCTTCCCTTAAACACAATGTCTAGCACGAGAACTCAAACCTTTATTCCAACCCAAGCCAATAACCAAAGACAATGGTCATCCAATCTTTTCAAACCGCTAGACATGACAACTATACTAGGATACGCTATGCAAATGCCCCCCAAGTATGAGAAATGGCTGCCTAAATTCACTAGTAATGATGCAATCAATTCCGAAGATCACATGAGAAATTTTTGAGCATTCTTCCAGCTTCATCCCATTAGTGATTTTGCTCACAATTTGGATATGAAACTATTCTCTGCTACCCTCCATGATGGATCAAGGCATTGGTACAATAGTCTTCTTGATGGCAGTATTAAAACCATGGATAAGTTAGAATAATTTTTCCTTAAACAATGGAGTATCAAGGAAGACCCAAACATGCTACTGATAAGGTTGAATAACCTCATGAAACAAGAGAACGAGACCATTAGAGAATTCAATAGTAGGTTTGAAACCCTCGTGCAAAAAATTTTCATGAGTCATCATCCAACTCATAGTGTCCTTCTGTTCATTTATACCAAAGCCTTTACTGGTCAACTAGGGTATATCCTTAGAGATAGAAACCCCCAAATGATCTAAGAATCTCAAGAAATAGCCACAAGGATAGAAGACAATCTTCTGCCATCCTAAGTTGAACCTTTCTCAACCCCAAGAGTCGGGGGTGATATCACCACCCCAAATAATTGCTAACAAGCTTATGTTGAGATCAATCAGGTCACAGGTTATGCATGATATGTTGAGGTTATCATTCTCTCTATGGTGAACACATGTCCCTGAGTTGGAGCCAGATTTTATCCCCTAGCCTAGGGATAACTAAGGAGATTATATCTCGAGGCCCACAGGTCCTACACATGGAGTACCGAGAGCCGGATCGACTTGAGCATGGATCTGGAGGGCCCATCCTTTCATTTAGTGCCTCCACTTTGTCAGCAATAAAAAAATCCATCACATCGGCCTGGTCCTGCAGCATAAATGGATCTTTCTGTAATATTCCAAATATAAAAAGTATGCAGAACATAAATAAAATGCTAGAAATGGCAGATGAATAACAATATAACCAGAACAACACCACAATAATACCAAAATGATACCAGAATAACACTAGAAAGGGCACTTTGACTATTGAGAGAAATGTTCACTTGCCTCTTCGAGGGGGCAACCTCCAGCAGAGTAGAGCTCTATTACAATAATATCCAAGACAAATTTTTTCATACCCTCGACTACTATTTATACTAAATATGTCTATCAAAAGAACCATCTAGAGGAAGATCCTTCTAGAAGCGAAAGCTTCTACTAGGTCTTCTTATATTTGACTTATTCTTCCTTATTGCTAGGAATTATTAATATTGACCTTTATTACATCGGAATATATTATTCTACCTAYGTGAGGGGTTAGGTCCCTAACATGTCCTCCCTCTTAAAAACATCCTTGTCCTCAAGTCTTGAGATGTGGAAATTGCTGCAGAATGGTAGTTGGTTCCCAAGTGGCATCTGTTGGGGTTGTATCTTTCCACTGGACTAACACTTCCTTGATGGTTCGCTCACACAGGYGATGCTCACACTGGTCCAAAACTACTTGTGGTTGTAGCCAAATGGAKCCTTCTTTGCCCAACTCGGGAATGTTGGTTTGAGTTTGGCACTTAGTTCCAGTCACCTTCTTTAATAAGGAAACGCRAAAAACATGGTGTAGCTTAGAATGACTGGGCAAAGATAACTGATAGGACACCTGTCCCACACACTTGAGAATGGTATAAGGACCATGAAATTTGGGTTCCAGTTTCTGACAATGGTCAACCTTGAGGGAATTTTTCTTGTAAGCTTAAAGTCGAAGAAACACCTAATCCCCTTCTGAAAATTGACATTCAAAGCGAAATTGATCTGCTTGTTGCTTTATGTGATTCTGGGCCATGACCAAATTCTCTTTGAGGGTACGAAGAATAGCCTCTCGAACTGTAAGCATTTGGTCAACCGACTGGACCTTCGAGACACCTGGTAGATATGAGAGAATTGAAGGTGGATTTTTTCCATATACTGCTTCAAAAGGAGTCATGCGGGTAGCTGTATGGTATGAAGTGTTTTACCACCATTCATCTAGTGGCAACCATTGATCCCACTGATTTTGATTTTCCGAGGAAAAACACCTCAAATATGTTTCCAAACACTTGTTGACAACTTCAGTTTGATCATCAGTCTGGGTATGATAAGTTGTACTGAGATGTAATTGGGTGCCTTGTATCTTGAACAGCTCTTGCCAAAAATTTCTAGTGAAAGTCGGGTCGCGATTAGAAACAATAGAATGTGGCATGCCATGAATCTTGAAGAACTGATCCATGAAAATTTGAGCCACAGTGGATGTTGTAAATGGGTGTTGAATAGCATAGAAATGAGCATACTTGGAAAGGATATCAACTACCACCATGATGACTGTTTTATTGCCCGATTTAGGTAATCCTACGATAAAATCCATACAGATATCCCACCAAATTGCAGGTGGAATCGATAGTGGTTGTAGTGTGCCAGGAGATTTGACTGTTTCGACCTTGTTGCATTGACACACATCACATTCAACCAAAAAATTACTAATGTCCTGTTTCATACCATCCCAGAAAAAAGAATGTTTGACCCTATCATAGGTTTGGGTAAACCCAAAGTGCCCAGCTGTGGGTGTAGCATGAAGCTCAGAAAGTACCGTGGATTTAAGTTTTGACTGTTTACTAAAATACAAATGACCTTTGTATCGAAGCTCATCATGGAGCCAAGATTACCCTGGGGAAACTGGAGAATTGGACTGCAATTGTTGTATCAGATGAAAACTTTTGGGATCGTGTATCCATTCCTAGAGAATGGCTTGGAGCTAATATGGTACAATGAAGGAGAGAGAAAAAATGGACCCTTCATCTTCATATTTTCGGGAAAGTGCATCCACAACCACATTGTCATTTCCTTTCTTGTAAATGATCTCATAATCATATCCAAAGAGATTAGTCACCCATTTTTGTTGCTCTGGGGAGGAAATTCATTGTTCCATAAAATACTTGAGGCTTTGATGATGTGTCTTAATTTGGAAGCATTTCCCTAATAGATAAGGGCGCCAAATATCAATGACATGTAGAATAGCCAACATTTCCTTTTCATAGATTGATTTGCCCAAATTTTTCTCAGACAGTTGTTTGTTGGTAAAGGCCAAAGGCCAACCCTCTTGCATAAGGAAAACGCCAATTCCTTTCCCTAAAGCATCACATTCGAGGAAAAAGGTCTTTGTGAAATCTGGAAGGGCCAGGACTGGAGTGGTGCACATGGCCATCTTCAAGGTTTGAAAAGCCTGAGAAGCTGTTGGAGTCCAAGTGAAAGAATTATTTTTAAGGAGTGCAGTGAGAGATGCCATAATATTTCCATAATTCTTAACAAACTTGCGATAATAACCTGTTAAGCCCAGAAATCCATGCAAACTTTTGAGAGTTTTTGGTTGAGGCTAGTCTTGCATAACTTCAATATTTTTAGGATCCACCCTGACGCCATCCTTGCCAACCAAATGACCCAAGTACTCAACTTCTGAGGAGCAAAATCACACTTAGATTGTTTCAGGAAAACTTGGTGCTGAGAGAGTAGATGGAGAACTCGATCCACATGAGCAAGATGGTCTGTCCAGTTTTTTCTATAGATGAAGATATCATCAAAGAAAACTAAGACAAAGTGACGGAGAAAAGGATGGAAGACATGATTCATGAGGCTTTGGAAAGTGGAGGGAGCATTACACAAGCCAAAGGGCATGACCAAAAACTCATAGCAGCCCTCATGAGTTCTAAAAGCAGTCTTAGGAATGTTTGCCTCTTTCATACAGATCTGGTGGTAGCCAGAATGAAGATCAAGTTTAGTAAAGAACTTGGCGTCACTCAATTCATCCAAGAGGTCATCAATGACAGGAATGGGAAATTTGTCTTTAATGGTGAGTTTGTTGAGGGCGCGGAAGTCAGAACACATCCTCCAAGAACCTTCTTTCTTAAGGAACATGACCACAGGAGAAGAGTAGGGGCTCGTACTAGGGCAGATAACACCTGTGTTAAGCATTTCTTGAACCATTTTCTCAATTTCATTTTTTTGGGAAAAGGGGTGATGATAGGGACGAATATTGGGAGGATGGATTGGAGGTCCTATGACACAGAAGGCGTCTCAGTTTCTTGTATGGAATGGAGTTGGGAAATAATTCTAGAATGACCTTTTTTGAGAAGCTTTTCCATGCGATGGGAACTAATGATCTCAGGGGAACTGACGATGATGCCTTGGAACTTATATTATTGGCCCTCCTGGTCAAATTGCATGGTTAATTCCTTAAAATCCATGAGAATGGGACCCAAAGTCCTTAACCAGTCTACACCCAACATAATGTCACAACCACCCATGTCGATAGAAAACTTATGATATTTCAGGTGATAATCACCAATTTGGAGATACACATTTTCACAACACCCTCCACATTTCATGCACCCACCATTGGCAATCATGATTTGGGAATTATTGATTGCACGGATGCAACAATTAGTTTCTTGGGTAATGCGATGATGAATAAAATTATGGGTGATTCCACTATCAACAAGAATGATGAACTTTCTATGCTTGATGTAGCCAATTAGCTTGAGGGTTTAGGGAGCAGAGAATCCAGTGAGAGCATTTAGGGAAATGACCGGTTCTACTTCGGGAGGGTCTAAGGGAGGGGTTATGTTAGAGAGTTTAGGTGACACAAACACAAGGGGAGATTCAACATCCTATTCTGAAACATCCTCCGAGATGGCCATAAAAATATTTTGTTCCTAACACTTGTTTCCCGGAAAATATTTGTCATCACAATTATAATAAATGCCTTTGAGTTTGCATTCAACCATTTTGGCCCTGGTCAATTTTTGGATCTTAAGTGGAGTAGAAGGAGGAGTGGGGTTTACTGGTTTAGTGTGAGGGATAAAAGGGGGTTTCCGATTTTGAGAAGAGACAACATGTTGTGCTTCCTTATCTCTTTTAGTAGCCTCCACCTAACTCTGAGGACAATCCATGAGAACATGGGCACGAATATCATCCTTGAGGCCACTGATAAAAAAATATCGAAAAAAATCATCATACATGCCCTCTGTACAAAAATCCAGTTGCTCAAAAGAAGATATAAAGTCTTCCACTGTGCTAGATTTTTTCAACTTTTTCAAATGACCTAAATGGTTGGTGTCAGTGTCAAAGATTTCATAAATATTTTCCACAAAGTGTGTCCAAGAAACATACCCTTGACGAGTAGTTTTTCTCCATTGCCACCATTGCCAAGGTTTTTTTATATAGATGGAAAATACCATACCGGAGTTTGGCCAAGTCATATGTAATGTCGTACAAAGAAAAATAATTTTCCATTTGAGTTACCCAACTAGTGGGATCCGAGCCATCAAATTTGGTCACTTCCACACGTGGAAGGCGTAGGTCACGTTGAAAGTGATGGGACTAAAAATTATGGGAATGAGAGGAATTTTCAACTTTGGTATGCAAAGGTGGGTCAGATAAAGGGGGGATCTGCAGGGATATGCAACTTGGTGCAGATCATCGAAGTGACAGATTCAAGCTGGGTAGTAATGTCTTGTTTGAGGTCTTCTTTGAGTTCCTTGATTGAGGTGGAGATGGAGGAATGGATGTTTTTATTGATGGTGTCAATATTGGCATTGAGCTATCTCACTTCTTGTTGGGTCTTTGTAAAATTAGATTGCAAGGTATTGAAGCGAGCTTCCAGGTCTTGTCTACAGGTATGGTCCATGATGACGAGGGAGCCAAAAAGGGGCGGGTGGGGTCAAAAAATTTGATGAAAAATGATAGGTATGAATGTGATAAGGGAGAAGAGATAAATCTAATGGAATAGGTCTCAAATAATGGTGCAACAAAATCCATATTTTTTTTTTTAATTTTTATTTTATACACCTGCGGAGTTATACTCCAACCTGAAGAATACAACAGTGATGAAATTCCCAAATGCTTAATCAGGAATAAATGTGTAGTGATTTGGCAACTCGAATGCAGGAGACACAGTTGCGCGGCAATAGATCTTGTCTGTTTTGTTTTTTGTTTCCATCCCCCAAAGGTTAGGTATTCAAGGGTTCTATAGACAAGGGTTTGCCCTATGCTATAGCTCTCTAATATACGTGCGGGGTCCAACAATAGTACTCGGCCTGATATCCCAGGGCACCAACTAAGGAGGCTAGACCGTTCCCTTATCCATACTACCTGACTACCCAGGTACTAGAGAGTATCTTCTCGAGTGTTGTTCTCGGTGGCATTATAGCAGTCAGGTGGCCAATCGATTTATCTAAAGAGGGCTTCAAGAAATCTAGGCCAATCCATATACAGGTTCTATCTGATGCGCTACCACTCAAAGGGGTACCAACAAGGGTTACAAGGGTGGCCAATAGATGTGCGCTTAAGTACCACTTGTATTTCATGCGTGTATGAATCCCCAACCACAGGTTTATGTGTGTAACGATATATCTATGTAGCTTAAAGACATTGGAATACGTCTACCCTGAAAAAAATTAACCCACAATTTTCTGCCGAGCAAAGTGCTTTGATACCACTTGTAATATTCCATATATAAAAAGTATGCAGAACAGAATGAAAATTCTAGAAATGGCAGATGAACAACAATATAACCAGAACAACACCACAATAATACAAAAATGATACCAGAATAACACCAGAAAGAGCACTTTGATTACTGAGATCAATGTTCACTTGCCTCTTCGAGGGGGAAACCTCCACCAGAGAAAAGCTCTATTACAATAATATCTAAGACAAAAGTTCTCATACCCTCGAGTACTATTTATACTAAATATGTCTATCAAAAGAACCATCTAGAGGAAGATCCTTCTAGAAGCAGAAGCTTCTATTAGGTCTTCTTACATTTGACTTATTAGTCCTATTAGTCCTTATTTCTAGGCCTTATTAATATTGACCTTTATTACATCGAAATATATTATGCTACCTACGTGAGGGGTTAGGTCTCTAACGCTTTCTCCATGAGGTAATGAGTTTGGGTATCATGGTATGTGTCACTTTGATCCTCAAAACCTTTGAATATGTGCATCTAATTCTTTTTTCTTCTAACGTGTGCTTGGACCTTATGATTTTCCACTTGACCACACCTAGGGGGAATGACAGGATTCCCTATTAAGCTAGTACCCATAGGGTTTGAGTTTCCATTGGGGGGATTCATGAAAGGCCATCGTCCGCTCCCACCATACTACCACTTTTCATCCTTTTCCCGCTCATCCATCCCATTACAATGGTCTGGGCATTGGGTTGGATAAATATCTAAGGGTTGTACCTTACCTTGTTGGAAGAATGGGCTAAAGGCCCAAAGGGTAAAAGTAGCTAGAAAAATATAAAATAAAAAAGAATGAAACCTTGAGATGCTTTTCCCAGGGATTCCCGAGAAAGCAATAAAAATATTCCCAGCAAGAAATAGAGGGATCCATAAAAAAATGAATCAAGACCTAGTTAGAGGATAGGGGGTTTCATCATGAGCCAACCTATTAGGTCCATGGGCATGTAGTGATATGACACTATTGACAACTGGTCATCATGCCAGGCTAGTGGCTCTTGGTGGCATAGCCAAGAGAAAGGCGGTCTCATCACGATCTGTCCTTCTCATTTCTGTGAAATGATTCTGGGTAACATTGTCACCACTGGTCACGACGCTAGGGCATTGTCCCCTAACTAGCCTCTTGTAAGAAAAAACAATAAGAATAAAAGATAAAAGGAATGAATGGGCTTGGAAACATTTGCATCCATGACAAGGTGCATCTCACCCTCTTCAGAGGCACCCACAGGTAAGCCATACATTTCCCTGCTATCACTGCACCCATTTCCCAAACATCCCTTACCACCTCATCCACTCACATGGCCTAGATTTGACTTCTCCCGGGAACATCCCACATCCAATGAGAATTATCCCAATAGGAAGTCATAGCGTCCCCTCCAAAATTGGCTTGTAGATTAGCATAATGTCTTTGAGAACTTTTTCGGGTAAATGGGTTTTCATGCACATGTTTAATAACTTGATGATTAGATGTGATTGACATTGCTATGATCCCTGTGACTTATGAGCCCATAGAGGGTGTATTTTTTGATGTTGCAGGACCACACCCTATGGACAGGTACTCGATGGACATGTACACATGGGGAGATGATTAGTTCGTACCTCCATGGGGATAAAATCCCACCAGATGGATGATGAGACCCCAGCCAGGGGCAGGGATAGATCAAAGGATTGCAACAGAGAGAGAGGAGGAAGTTTCACCAATGATAGCCTGACAGGCCTAGACCCAGGGGATTTGTGCCCTTTCCACCATGATGTAGGCCTTGGAAGGCCCATGACGTCACCTAGCATTTTGGGATGTTTTGGAGGTAGTTATGCGCCAAGTGGCACGTGTGGCAGGTTCTTGAGACCCAAGGAGGCCTAAGATTTTTCTCCAGGAGGCCAACGTTTCCCAAAAAGGGCCTAACGTCGCCCTAAAAGGGCATGACGTCACATTAGCAGCTTGTTTTAGGGTTTTAGTTATGACATTTAATGTAAAAACTGGATATTATTTGTAACTGGCCATGTCGGCCTTTTTGACGTAATTCTTGTCATTAGTATTGTATAAATAAGGGGGAAATCCCTCTTATTTTATATCATCTTTCACTCACACTTGTGAGGAATGAAATTTTCACCCTCCTTAGGGTTTATTGGCTGAAAGTTTAGGCGCTCTTCTTGGAGGAGGCTTAATTTGGTGTTTCTTGGCATTTTTCTTGGTGGAAAATATTCAACTAGGCTTATTGCTAGATTATTCTTGGTGGATGTAAGTGAATTTATGCAATCCTTCTTTTCTTTGAATGGTTATAGTGTATTTACTTTGCATTTATTCCAAGATTATGAAATTGCTAGTTTAAAACTCTAGGAGAACAAGCACATGTTATTGTCCTTGTCTTAACATTTTTTCACCTACTAGATTGTGCTAGAAACCCTACCTTTGAAGCATTGTACTAGAGCCCTGCTATTGTAGCACTCTAGTGTCATTTGCTTCATCAAGACATTAATTGTTTCAATCTTGAGCTAAAGAATAAGGAAAACCACTAGGGCCTAGGGTTACCTACTTCCTAGTATCCATTTTCCTTCTAAGGCTTGTTGATTGAGGTCTCGGCATACCGACACCTAAAAAATTCATCCTTCTTAGTCCTTATCTCTTACATTATCGTTTGTTTCCTTAAAGTTTTGCGGCCGCAAGTGACTTTATTAGCCCTAAAAGGCACTGATTTAGACCTTAAAATTGTTTGATTGATGAAACCTACCCTCAAATATTTTACCTCAAGCAAACTACTAACACTTTCTAACCCTATAATAGCTTGACCTACTAAAAACAATGATGATGTTACTAAAGTAAGTTACAAACATTAGATGCAGCATTAAAATCTCATAAAATCAGTTGAAAATGTTGAATTATACCTTGTCTTCTGTGCTTCTATCAAATGCTAGTGTTATGATTTCAATGGTTAATGATTTTCAGTCATTTTGAAGCTATTTTCAAGACATTTTATGTGAAGTATTTCTCTATAAATATCATTGTTATAAAATTTCTTTTTACTTCATCATATTCAACAAATTTCTTTTATTAATAAAGTCTGTGGTTTTATGAAGTGCTAACCAACAAGTGTACTTGCAAATACATAGTTTTATTGTTTCTTTGTTCCAGGAAGGTACACTTTGACACATTATCTCTTCATTGGTTATAAAACCAGACTTTCTGATTGGTGGTGACTTGTGAGAGGGGATATTTACCTAGCCACTTTGACTTTGCCTTCTCGAACCCCCAGGTCACCGGGGATGTCTCCCCTGGGCCTACCACCCTAAATAGAAAGGGACATCCTATTGAGGTGATAGTAATAGGATAGTCTCCCGTTACACCAATTTGCTCTCCATTACCTTCTCTTCGATCAAAGTACAAATTGTGCGATAACATGGCTCAAATGCATGAAACAATGAATTGTAATATTAAATGGCCAATTATTCAGATTCTAGCTCATTCCATATCATTCAAAGCCCTTCAAGTTCTCTCATGTTGATTGTAGTACGTCTAGATTTTATTTATAATTCATTTATCTCATTAAATTTATGTTATGTATGCAGGTGCAGTTGAATAATTGTTCATTGAATTTTGTAGGATAAAGATTCAAGATCGAGTTTAGATCCTCAAGATATTACAGTAGTCCCAAAATTCCGCAAACTCTTATAAGGAGAAAGATACTGCAAGAAGATGTTTGATGAAAATGGACAACTTATTTACTGTACCAATTGTAACATGCCATCTTCTAGCAACCAGCTCCACTCAACGATATTACAACGTGAATTGGATCTCTTTTATGTAGACAACCCTTTAGGGCATAAGAAAAAGATGATTAAGTAATTGAATTTTTGGATCCTTAATGGAACTAATGTAAACATATTTCTTAATTTGACATTCTTTTTATAAATTGGTTGGTTGCATGTTTATTATTGGGAAAAAATGTCCATGCTTCTAATAAGTGTTTGGTATAATGTTTGTAAATATTAAATGCATTGTGTTACTAATATTATGTATGTAATGTTCAATATTTTTACAATAAAGATTCAGATGATGAGCATCTTGTCCACCATCTAT